>NQII01001155.1:48349-126573 GCA_002778355.1 Clitarchus hookeri
CTAGGCTGTGTACGCCCCACAGTTGGGAGCCAATTTAACTTGATGTATGTAGGCCCCACAGTTGTGCGCCAAATTAACTTGATGTATAATACACTAACTAGCGTTGCGCCCCACGTCAGGGCGCCACTTTAACTNTTGACACTAGGCTGTGTACGCCCCACAGTTGGGAGCCAATTTAACTTGATGTATGTAGGCCCCACAGTTGTGCGCCAAATTAACTTGATGTATAATACACTAACTAGCGTTGCGCCCCACGTCAGGGGCGCCACTTTAACTTGACGTATTTAGGCCCCACAGTTGGGAAGCCGCTTTACTTGACGCTATATCGCCTCTGTGGAAGACAGAGTGGCTTATAGTGTCGTTGTTAATGTCCCCAGGCACCGGCTATATGACGCCTGAAGGTTAAGGGGTTTGCAATAATTTAGTATTTTACTGTTATATTTTGAAGGACGAATATATTGTCTCGAATTCAACACAAATGAAATACATCAGCACTGGAGAGGTGTGGTACTGTGATAATTTGGTTACTCGGATTGACTGCTAACGACTTCGTGATGGAGGGGGGCTTCTTTTGACGGTGATTGTATACTTAGCTCTTGCTGCGGGTGCTGTCAGCTGTGGTGGGTGATCTCCGGCGATGGATGGTCAACATTAAAATCACCCATTACAATAAAATGATCACAATAAAGAATTAATAGCAAAAAAATATATATATTTTTAAAGGAAAAGATGGAATTCTGCAAACTTTAACTAATCTCAACTGCTTTTCCCAGGTACAGGGGCAGCTAAATATCTGCAACAAAAAATACTGTGACTTTGTCGTTTATGAACACAACTATTTTTTACATTGAACAGATTTAGCTGGCCCCAGAAATGTGGAAGAACTGTATGCTTCCAAAACGGAAATAATTTTTTGAGGAATGTATGCTTCCATAAATAGCAGGCTCCCTCAGTCCACGATGTTCGAAGGCATGCGAACCCAACTACACAAATGAAGCTCAAGAAAAATGAATAAAAATAAACGAAAAATAACTTCTAATAAGTCATGTTTAGGTACAATTTTTTTTCTGCATTTGTGTTATTTTTATTACCACTAATATAGATCCTAACACTTAAAAGAGAAAATGTACAGTGTAGGTACATATTGATTAAAAGTATATAATTGATTACTGAGTAATGTCATATGTTATACAAACTTATGGTCTTGTTTTCGTGACTGTCATTTTATTAGTTTTGCTAGGTTAAGAATTACTTAAGTCAAGACAGCATACTCCTGTATTTGTTGCGGCTTGTGTACATATTATTTTAACTATACACCCAATAGTTTTAAATAGCCAAAAGAAAAATGTATGAAGTGTAAATTTATGCTAATTAAAAAACATCTTGGATTGCTATGTAAATACAAGCCTAACCGGGCGTAATTATGTGACACCGGCCAAATTTCAGACACTACCAAACATTTCCAGCAAGACAGCTGAGGACGCATGCGCGTTCCTGAAATGTTGCACTACCCGATTACAACAGTATGGGTTTAGCGAGGAAGAGTGGGTGGGTGTCATCGGGAACCAACAACCCAGGGAAGCAGAAGCATGGTGGGGGGTCTGCCACAGAATACGTCAAGTCCTGGAGACAATTCGTATGCAAATTTATGTCCAGATATGCGAACACGTATACTACGTTAAAAAAAACAGGTCGCACTGTTTACCGAGGAACAAGACACCAAAGAAAACCTGGACATATTCGTAAGCCAAAAGTTATGTCCAGCCGACAGACATTATCAGCTTCTCCCGGAGGAGGACGTGCTCGAAACGATCGTAGAAACTGTGAGACACGAATACCGACTGGCCTTATGGCCCATGGTGTTCAACGGAACACAACACTTCCTAATAACAGCCGTGAGTGTAGCAAAAGATATAAAGAAGCGCAGGGCGGCAAATTTTAATTTTCTCAGCATAGGCGGGTGGACAGGGGTGCAGAGCAATACTGTGGACACCCGAACGTCCGAAGGGAAGAGTGACATAAGGGACAATTCCAAAATTCACAACATCAATAGTGGGAAGGGCCCACCAAACCTGCCTCGCTGCCACATATGTAAGGCCGAACAATACCACTTGCACAAAATGTGCCCGAACTGGGCGAGTGAACCACAGGGAAACGACAAAGCTAAGTAAGGCAAATTGTGGTCACTCTCTCCGCCATTTTCGCGACCAGAACTCCCGAAACTACCAATAACACACAGATCCAACATTACTTAGGCCAGGTTAGCTCCGCCAGTGATCAGCTGATCAGAATACACATATGCTTGTATGTGTGGAATATCAACGCCCTAATAGATACATCGGCTACCCATAATTTCGTGCAGGCGGAGTTAATAGGCCAACAGCTGATCCCCAGGGACAAACAAATCGGACAATTGGNCACTTGCACAAAATGTGCCCGAACTGGGCGAGTGAACCACAGGGAAACGACAAAGCTAAGTAAGGCAAATTGTGGGCACTCTCTCCGCCATTTTCGCGACCAGAACTCCCGAAACTACCAATAACACACAGATCCAACATTACTTAGGCCAGGTTAGCTCCGCCAGTGATCAGCTGATCAGAATACACATATGCTTGTATGTGTGGAATATCAACGCCCTAATAGATACATCTGCTACCCATAATTTCGTGCAGGCGGAGTTAATAGGCCAACAGCTGATCCCCAGGGACAAACAAATCGGACAATTGGNGCTACCCATAATTTCGTGCAGGCGGAGTTAATAGGCCAACAGCTGATCCCCAGGGACAAACAAATCGGACAATTGGCCACATTGGGTGAGACCAGCGAATGTTTGGGTGAAGTCCAAGTGGAAATAAATATTCGTGACTGTTCTATGGACATCATCACCCTCGTATCCGACGAGATACGAGAGGACCTGATTCTAGAGGTGCCGTGGCTTAGACAACACAATGCCATTATTGCAATCGCCATGGACAGCAATCACTTCGGTTTGACCGAACGACAAACTGGATACAACCTAGGGCATCGCAGAGAAAACAGCGAACAATCTGTCCAACTAGACATACTCGACCACACCGTCCATCCCTGTGGAACTTAGGGATGCGATCCTGCGAGTCCTGACTGAATGATGGGACGTATTTGCAGTGGGAGACCCCTCAAA
This sequence comes from Clitarchus hookeri, assembly GCA_002778355.1. Classification (NCBI taxonomy): domain Eukaryota; kingdom Metazoa; phylum Arthropoda; class Insecta; order Phasmatodea; family Phasmatidae; genus Clitarchus; species Clitarchus hookeri. Next base: position 51,510 of record NQII01001155.1, read on the forward strand.
AGACTAATCATGGCAGAACCCCCTATACCACTCACTTAAGTTGAACCCCTCTGATCCACCCTCGTGATTATGATCCTTATCACCTGAGGATCATTAATCAACAAATTGAGTAATTGAATAGGTATGGGGTAATAGAGCCACTGGAAAGCAATTACAACTCCGCTGTCACTCTAGACCACAAGAAAGACGGGAGCTGAAGGTTTTGCGTGGACTTCCGCCCGCACAACCAAGTGACCGAAAGTTCAACCCCACCCTTAACAAGTGTGAACGCTGCACTAATCATGTTAGTGGATGCCAAGATTTTATCTTCCCTTGATCTGAGAAGCGGCTACTGGTAAGTACCAGTACGACCCGAAGACCGCATTCACAGCCCCCAATGGCCACCGTTTTCAATTTTGCGCCATGCCCTTTGGACTGAAATGCACTCCATCCACCTTTCAGAGCACGATGTTCCGAGTCCTGGGAAGTCTGATAGCGGAGAGTACGATCGCATACCTAGACGACGTTGTGATCTGGTCAAAACGTGGGAAGAACATGTACATGTCTTCAATGCCTGGGCCACATGGTCGACGCCGAGTGTATCCAGCCCAACCACGAACAATTGAGGCTAATTCAAGACTATCCTGCACCCAACACAAGCAAAAGTTTGTGAAAAAATTTCGGGCTTATAAACTGGTTAAGGCGCTACATATAAGAATTCGCCATGATAACAGCCCCATTAACCAGCCTTTCCCTTGCGTACACAAATGTGGTGTGAAAACTCGCGTTACGCTCTTTGCAGTTTATGGACTTCTTTTCGGGGATCACACAATATTCTACCCGACGCATTGAACCCTGGTTGTTGTTTGGAAACTCACTGGTTGCTGACTGAAGCTCATGCTCTTGGAGTTCTGGCTGGCATGTTGTCCACTGTTCCGTGCATTGCAAGCACTGTAACTGATGGTGTAGCGGGGTAATCCATTGTGCGTGGTGTAAGCAACTCGTACGTATTAAGCGTTGGCATGTAGCACAGCTCATGGAAACTGCATTCGAAAAAATCGAACACAGATTCCAACAGTGCGATCAACTATCCAGTTAAGACCTGCAGAGACATTTATATCTGCAAACAGATGCCAGTTCTATTTCAATATGATGATGATAGGGAACACAGAGTCATGAACTACAGTAGCACAAGGTTTGTCCCACGCAAACACAACTATGACGAGAAAAAGAGGGAATGCTTGGCAATTGTATGGGCACTAAAACACTACTGCCAACAACTAGAGTACCAACGATTCACATTGAAGACCGACAATATGTGTTTAATGTGGCTGCATAGAATGCGAACTGTCCGCAGCGAACACACACAGTGGTCCATGTTATTACAGGCCTACATTTTCGTGGTGGAATACATTTCGGGCGAAGAAAACCAAATAGCCGACGCCCTTTCACGTCCGCCCTGTACAACCGAAATAGCATGTGATGANACATTTCGGGCGAAGAAAACCAAATAGCCGACGCCCTTTCACGTCCGCCCTGTACAACCGAAATAGCATGTGATGAAGACGAGTGGGAAGTCCTATTCCCGCCAGACACTCTGCCTGTTGCCCGGCTACAGCACATCACTGTAGATACGAGTAGTGCCACCCAAGATCTAACAAGTGATGCAGTATATGAACGAGTACTCGCCGCACCAAAGCTGTCCACAGATGTCGCAGAGCACTGATGCAGTGTGCCAGAGAANCAGTATATGAACGAGTACTCGCCGCACCAAAGCTGTCCACAGATGTCGCAGAGCACTGATGCAGTGTGCCAGAGAACAGCTCGCCTACTGGCGCGCAGTCTATAACTGCCTACAGATGCAGCCCGCAGCGGAAGAGGGGAACTGGCGAACTTACATCCTGGATGAGGGACGAATGTTCGTCCTTGAGCANCAGTATATGAACGAGTACTCGCCGCACCAAAGCTGTCCACAGATGTCGCAGAGCACTGATGCAGTGTGCCAGAGAGCAGCTCGCCTACTGGCGCGCAGTCTATAACTGCCTAGAGATGCAGCCCGCAGCGGAAGAGGGGAACTGGCGAACTTACATCCTGGATGAGGGACGAATGTTCGTCCTTGAGTACTCGCACGCCAGCAACCTGGCAGGACACCTGGCTGTCTCCTGAAGGGATGGATTAGTCCACCTGGGCAAAGGGATGTTGAATGCCATGCCTTATTTCTATTAATACAATAAAACACACCCCTGACTGTAGTTGTGAATGCAGTGGCTGTGTTAAATATGTTTGTAAAAATGCTGCACACTACTGGATGACACTTTGGGGCACTTATATCTTCAGCTTCAACCTACAAGTCAGTTGATATCGCCCGGTGGTGCGTTTCATCGTATTTAGCTGCACGAGCTGCCACGATGCAACGACCAATTTCCAGTGTGCCCAACGACTGTGGCTTTAGGGTAAACACTGTTTAGGATCGCCTACCCATTTATTAAAAGAGTTACATCTTGTAATAAATGAGTAGGGCGTCTCTTGAGTTGTGTAATCCTTGTCAGACAGAAGGTGCAAGTTCCGTTTTTGTTGACCTGCTGATGTGCGCTCGGTACGTCACTTGTCCCTCGAGCTGTGAAAGTGCCGGGCGCCAGCTCAGTGGTGAGCAATGAGATCGGGTCATGGTTAATCACCCTAGGGGACTCGAGGTAACACACCATCAGATAATAGGAAAATGTGAGCTGTATGGCCGCTGCACACACTCGCATTAATGAACGAACTATTGGTTATATGAAAGATGATTCTTTTATTGAACACCTAACCGAATAGACATGTGGTGACTGCGTGTTCGTACAATGTAACACACTAATGGATTACGATTAATTAAGGCACGTGATGCTGCTCTCCCCTCGGTGCGATGTAACATAAAATACAAGTTATTTCGTGGATGATGTGATGATACGAATACTGAGTGAGGTTGCAACCTCAGGGGCTGGCACCGAGGTTCTTGTGAAGCAAGAGACTTACCACTTCCGCCCACGTTGAAGTGATGAAGCGTACTGGCTGAGAACTGCGCCGGCTCCCACTACCTGAGCACGGCTAATGCCAAACGGTGGAGAGATGAAACATAAAATGCGACTTAAAAATGCTAATGAGATGTAAGAAAATAATATACNAAGAGACTTACCACTTCCGCCCATGTTGAAGTGATGAAGCGTACTGGCTGAGAACTGCGCCGGCTCCCACTACCTGAGCACTGCTAATGCCAAACGGTGGAGAGATGAAACATAAAATGCGACTTAAAAATGCTAATGAGATGTAAGAAAATAATATACCTTAGATTAACATAATCAACACAATTACCCTATACAACTTACATAATAAAACACAATTACCCTTGCACAAATACACAATAAATCAGGATTATATTAATATTAAATATTTGCATCGCAGCAGCCACTGTCTTGCCAACTTAATAATGTTACATGTCCCTGGCTGGCTGGGTATGTGGTGACTGTCTTTAAACACGATAAATATGATATAAATAAATACTGAATAGATACACTGAACCAATAAATAATAATGATTAAATTATTAAGCTCTGAATAATTAATTATACTGGTGCAATTCACACACATGGAACAAATACACTCGATAATTATGACACTGAATAGATACATATAACCCTGAATAAACTATACTGATGCACTCCGATGAATTATGACGCACTGATGTAATTATATTGGTGAACTCAGATTAATTACATAGCACTGAATAAACGATATTGACGAACTCTGATTGATTACATAACACTGAATACACTATCACTCTTGCCCACATGCCTGCTGGTGTGGTGCATCTGGAGTGGAGGACACTACTGCGGCAGTCACAGTGGGCACAAAGGTACCAGTGAACGCCTGGTTCACGTCACTGCACTACGCACTCTTGGCCTGATGTAGTTGGAAGCTGAACTTACATTTGTGCGAGATGATGTGGGGGTCAACGCCTCTCGTGTCGCAATCGTAAGTCCTGCGAGCAGTCAGTGGGCCTGCTCGGTGGTTCGGAGTGTTCCTGGATACTGGTCATATCCGGGATCACTGCATGCAATTATTCTGTTGATTCAGCTGACGAGCATTGATTCAGCTGGCGAGCGAAGAGCATGAGGTTCTCTGAGTTAAACTAAGCTTTCGTAGAGTGTGTGAAGTGTTTTTAATGCATTTTTCGGCTATACTGGCAACTGGAAGCGGACTGACCGAGTGTTGGGTAGCTGGACATTATCGGAGACATAGCTGGAGTCGGAGGATGCTTGGATGGCTAGAACACCATTAGTACCATAGATGAAATTTCGTATTTATTTATTATGTATTGGGTTTTGTATGTAACATAAGTTTAAAAGTTATTTAGCTGTGCACAAAGTACGATGTTCTACTTGTGATTAACCCGCATAAGCTCTCAAATAGAAATCTTCCATCTCTGTAAATTATTTTGTGAAACTATGGTATAAAATAGGTTTAATAAATGGGAGATAATCAATTTTTTTTAATTCTGTATTTTGGTTTAGAGTTACATAAGTAGAAGAGCCGTAAATACTGTCTGTGTGCTACATTTTAAAAATAATGTTTTGAACAAAATTTATTTTTTTACAAGCTATTGCGGTACATTATTTCTAAGCTATAGTAACCAAGGGCCTTAAATTGGCCTGCATTTTCTTCTTGCATTTATCACAGTAAGAGGTTTTAGGAATGATAGCCAAGCTTTTACATTGTAATAAAAGTTTAAATTATGGAGGTTTAATCTTAAGTGACTTTTAGCTATAGCCCTATGAGAAGGATCCGTGCGCAATTGTGGAGCATACAAGTATATCCCCACCATAACGTGGGGTGGGCTATGTTGGATATTTGGCATTAACAGAAGATGAGGATCTCACAACATCATCACAAAATATCTGTTGTCTCTAAGTATGGTTAGATATTTTTGTGTCGGCAGCGGCGTATCCAACAAAGTGGTAGAGGCGCCGGGCATCGGGTCCTATAGAACTTTGAATGTGTTACACATAAGTTTAGTGTTACCCTGAATTGTGTTTAATTGGACTACAAGAATTAGTTGTGAGATAAGTATGCCTGTTTCAGTTATTATGTAGCATTACTGTATATTTTTAAATTTTAGTTTGAAACTGCATTGTGTTATTCCTAATTATTATAATTAAGGTTTGGGTTAATTTATGAGTTTGTGGGATTACAGTAACAAAGTGTGCCAGCGCAGTTTTGTTGCATTTCATAGCAGTAACTTAGCCTAGGGATAAAGTGATAATTAGCCATGATTAGCAGATAAACAATGTCAGAATTTGTGGTAATGTGACATGTCTGTAATGTCGCAGGTACACACGCGGTAGTGCCACAATCCATAAGAGCGAGCATTCTCTTGTGACATTGGACGGAACTTCAGGCATGTGATAAGCATGGTAGGCTGAGAGTTGCAGTGGGGAGCGACAGCCCAGTGACCAACTTATGTAGCAGACTTCGATCCCCGATGGAGCGCGCAAAGGCGAGCGCTGAGTCGCGGAGTTGCATAGTGGTAATGTGATATGCATAACAGGATTAGAATTTAAGTTAACTTTGTTATATTTAAATAGTTTAATGTTCTGGGCCATATTTAATTGTAAGATTATTTTTAATTGGAATGATTAATTCATAGTTTCTTTATGTTGATTTATCTAATAATAAGTTATGCATAGAAAAGTTAGTTTATAAGATGTTTAAGAGTGTCAAATTTAAAGCATTAATTTTGCAGCTTAATCGATTATATTTTATGTTATTTATACTCAATTTTAGAATTAAGAGTGTTATGTGTTGTTTAATTTTACAAACTTTTTCATTTTAGTTACCTGTTTAAAAGAAAGTTATTTTGGATAGACTATGTTTGGAAATGAAATTCTGAAAGATAAAAGTTTATGTTAAAATCAAGGGAACTTAAAATTATGCCAGCAGTTGGCTCCGAGCAGAGGGACCATTGTCGAGAGGCATTGTGGGGGCTGAGCCACATAAAAATTTGAAGGAAAATAAATTTCTTTATTTTTGGGGAAGAAGGACAAGGTTGGAGCACCATTGTAAGAGACCATGGTGGAGGATGTCATTTATGCAATTTTCTTGTCACTGGTGTGGTGTGAATCCACGAGGTAGCAGCTGGGACTGAGCTGACAAAGGGAAATGTATTGTGGGACAGATTCAAGGGTCCTTTAGGCGCAGTCGTGCTGGCCTATGTCAGAGACCTAAAGAGGGGAAATAGTTGTCGTGGATGTGGTGTAATCTAATACTGTAAAAAAATTAATAATGGCTGAGTCCTGTGGAAGTTTCCATGAGGAGGTTGCTTCCCTTCTGTCAGAGGCATGGCAAAATAAGAATGTAGTTAGTTTGTTGCACATGTGCTAACTGTGGGCTGGGGGCCCATCGTCAGTGCATCAACTGAAGTGACTGGTGTTATCCCAGGAACGAGCTGGGTGTTAGCCTTGGACCGGTGTCGGCTAGGTAGTGTGACTGCAGAGGTGCAAGTGTTTATGAGAGCAGATATAGTCGCTCGGTTCATGTCAACAATGAAACATTACCTTAACTTATTACCAATTTCTAGTTTCATAATTTTTACATTCATTAAACAGTTGTAACGGATTTATTAATTTTACATCACACTTTTTTCTGACATTTTGAATTTGTTTTCCATAAACTGCGTTATTCTTACGCTTATAAATATATTTTTCGAAATCGTTTTTAGTTTCTAGTCTTACCTTTGTATTATTTTCTATACAAGACTTTAGCCATGCTTTCTGTTCACAGGTTTATTATTCTCACTTATTTTTAAATAATTCCTTGATTGATACATTCTTTCAACATCCAAATACGTAACATAACTAGAATGTTTTTGACTATTATAAATATATATATATATATATATATATATATATATATATACACACACACCTTTTTCAATAGCTTTTTCCTTTGAAAACTGTTTTACTGGCTTTTATAATCATAGAAATAACAATTATTTGCGACTGTATATCTGTTTTTGGTACCATCGAAATAACACTTCTATTTCTTTTTCGTAGGTTTCATAATTAATTGATCTGTAATTAATTCAAGTTGTCTGCAATGGCAGATCCAGGTAGGGGAATAACATGGACTNCCATATACCCCTCTGGAAATTGCACTGGATAAAATGAGATTATTCTAAAAGCAAGTGCTTGTTAATAATGCAGTATTAATACATACACTTACCAATTTTTTAGAGTATTTAGATTGCTTAACCACTAAGTACTATCAAACTTAACATTAAATAGATTAATGCTTAGGCCAAGATTATGATGACTTCACATGTAATGTAATATATAACAAACAACATGTTCACATAAGCTGGCTACACCTTGACTAAAGTGTTTCAGGGAGACCTATTACAAAATATCACATGCATAATTTTCTCCCTAAAATGAGAATGGAGGAGTAGTAAAAGTTAGGCCTGGATTATGTTTTATTAAATTCGTAAATATTAAGGACCGAAAACAAATTTTAAAAATGCATTGAGATAGGAAAAAATTTCGTGGGTATATTCCTAATAATGCCCTGAGATTATTTCGATCATAAAAAGTATGGCTATGTTGCCATATTTCTAGGTTTAGAGCCATCCACATCCCATTCAGGGCCGGTCGACTGGCAGACGATTATGATTACGACTGGGTGGAAGGCTGAAGGCAAGCGGGAACTTTTGTACTTCTATCATTTCACTGCATTATACTTTTATCTTCTACCAGAAAATTTTATTTGATTACTTTGTGCACCCCCGAATATGTCACCCTTCCAGAGCTGAATCATGGCCCCTCCAGCATAATTTCCCACCAAATTTTTTGTTCAGTGTCCGTCGATGCTTTATTACAGCATCTTAGGTCAGTTCAGGGCCTCGTGCCGCACATCCGCTTCATTTTATATACCATCTCATCTGGACTTTCTTATTAATAAAAACTGGTATTTTCTTGAAACCCCCTTATAACTGTTAACTACCTGTCACATTCTCTACATCACATAAGTCGGAGTGTGTTTTATGTAAATTGAAGTGTCTTATGTTAGTGCATCGGAATGGTGTGCTGGGGAGCCACAATACCCCAGTTTAGAAGTATGTGTATGTTATATAGCCTATCTAGCCGATGCCAGTCATCACGCGCGACCTTGTTAAGACACTGGGTGCAGGTTCCAAATATCCAGGCTTTCTGAACACGTCCCAAATCAAGAGTCTCGTGCTAACCAGAGCTGATCCCCATTACTGGTTAGCTGGCACCTTCCATACATTAACTTAAAAATTGTACCCTGTGACCAACTACTAAAGTGTCACTTGACATGGATTCCTATACCAGTTTCCTCCCCATATGCCCAAGTACGAGACATAAGGTTTGTTTCTTTCAACTACACAGGCTTCTCAGGCAAGAAAAACTCCAACACTGACGTTACTTTCAGCCGGATGTGACAACTTGGCCATTACAATTGTTGTTTCTTTCAACCTTGTTCAGCTACATAGGCAGGTTTGTGTAGCGCAAAATTGCACCTACTTTGAGGATGCTTAACTGGTGTAGTGTAAATGAAAATGCGCGAATCTTAAATTTGTCACTTGTTTATTGATTTATTGAGGAAATGTAACGATATTCAGGAAACATAATGAGATTTAAAACTGAAACATGCAAATTTTGAAGCATTATAACCTTTAACATTTCATGCCGTCTCTTTTGATGAAAATGCTATTACCAATTAACATGGGTTTATGTAAAATATATTTAGACACTTCGGGAATTATTTTATGTTAAATTTGCTGAAATGTAAATACAAAATTATAGGGTTATGTTAATGACCAATGTAGAGTGCTGTCGTAATATTATTTCAGAATAGGGGCTAATTATATTATTTTAAATATTAAAAATTCAGAGCAAAAAATTAATTATTCAAATTGTCTTGTTGTCTTGTAATAAAGAAAACTCCGACACACTTGAAATATTCTTGGACAATTATATAACAAAATGGCGGTGAGATCTGCACAACATACAGAATGATTCTAAAATCGTGGGACAAACATTGAGGGGTGGTAGAACTCAATAAAACAAACAATTATTGTATAGGAATATATGGGTGGAAGTGACGCATTGAGGTACAAACACAAAAATAACACATGAAATGCAACACATTCATTGTTTATTAACAACATCGCTGCTAAATGCCTAGTTACAGCAATGTTTATAATAATTGCTCAAAATTGCTACCACCGACAGTAATGCAAGTGTGGTAGCGTCGGTGGAGTGATTGGCCATCAGATTAAAATACGCCAGGTATTTCACACATGCCATCATTGTCAGCCAATCACGCCATATGTAGAGGTCACCAAGCATGCATGACTGTTGGTGGATGCTTTTCCAACAACTGACTCTACGGAATCACTCGTTAAGTATGCTGCTAATGAACATTTTATGTTTCCGTTAATGTGTTATGTTTTTGTCAACGTGTCACTTCCGCCCATATATTCCTATACAATAATTGTTTGTTTTAGTTAGCTCTACCACCCCTCAATGTTTGTCCCATGATTTTAGAATCATCCTGTATATTTATTTCTACATTGCCTATTTAACTGCACCGTGAGTAATCTGTTGTAGCTGTACAACACTACACTGGCTACACTATTTTTAGTTGAGAGACACGAACCTATAGCTATTGACGATTTTGTTAAAATTCAGCAACAAAATATTGAAGTATATAACACAAACTTCAAACACACATAAATAAAAGACATTTCCATATACGGAAAATACATAAAATTTTAAGCCGGCAATTAAAAAAAAATTTAAAACTCAGTAACGGCCGGTTAAGACAAAGGGGAAATAAAGTATGGACAACTTTAGCGCTCTTAATTCGAAAGCCACCCGAGCTTCCCTAATAGTGTACAGGTGATATAGTGTTTACAAAAAAAAAATATTCGTTAAGAATTATATAGCAAGCTCTGTTCGGGTATACTGAAAGGTATCTTCTGTAGTTTCCGTTTATTATATAACGTTTTAATTGTTATTCTAGGAAATACAAGAGACATACGACAAACCTGTCATGATTACTTTTGTTTCTTACCTAGTCTTGAATAACACAACCATTTTTAAGCAGATGATGTCGACTCTCCAAATGTTTCTATCATACAAGCATATTTTTGTGAACGAATATAATCGTATACATTTGCTCACACACGCCTTTTAAATATTTTTTTTATACTTACATTCATAAAAATAACAGTTTTCCGCCAACAGAACTGACTGCTCTTTTCTGATTTGTCGTTTACCTTACAGGTTTCACTAAGGGGCTATTCACAACCTGCATTCGGCAGTCGGAGTTGGTTCATCTTTATCTTCGACTGCTCGACTGTCGACTGCCGAAAATTTCCAACCAATCGATGCCGCGCTTGCGATCACATGGTGTAAACAAATATTTCTTGCAGGACTGTTTATTATTTGTATTTTGATAGCGTGCGTGTTGACTTTAGTAGTTATTAAACATAATAATGAAAGGTGATAAATCAGCGAAAGTACTGATACAGCAGATGCCAACACAAATATACCATAATTGTCCATTATTTACCTGTACAAACAGATCGTCTCAAGTTGTGTTAAGTACCGGTACATAACCCTCAAATATTTAATTAACATTATGTTTGGTAATTTACAAAATTTAGCTTAAAATTCAGTTGTTACTTTCCAGTTGGGTTTGGTGTATGGATATTATGGGGCTAGAAGATCGTTTTCCCAGTGTTTCTTTATTCCAAAACTAAACTAGCAATGTTTACAAACAATACTTCAAAATCATGGACTGCGCATTGTGAATTGCATTCGACTGCCGAACGCCGACTGTCGACTGCCGACTGCGCATTGTAATTAAACCCTAAGATGTCCTACATTTGGTCATTGTTCCTGCTCTTTATGTAAGAGCCATTTTTTTTACGGTTTTTTTCAGTTATATAATTTGTTATTTTTCTGGCAACACTGTAGCCGCAACTTTCTCTATAGCCACACAGAATCTCCTCCGAGCTGAGGAGCTTTCTCCGGTGATGTAATGATGTAAACTGGCGTCATTGCCACTGACTTTAGCCTTGCGACTGTTTGTGTGCACCGCCTTCGGCAAGAGTAAAAAGTATGTTTACAATGAAATCGGTAAAAAAAAAGATTGTGAATTTAGTTATGTTTACTTAGCATTGTATTCTTGCCATTTTGGTGTGAAGAAGTGTATTTTAATTATTGCCAGTGGTGTGATTATTTTAAAAGTTTGGTGAGTGATAATTTGCATTATGCAAAAGTTTTTTTTAATATTCCCGCCTTTTCTTAGTGATTACGTGTTTCCGGTATAGTTAATACGATGATATGTATAGGTGTTTCAGTGGTTAATGTTTTTTAATTGTTCCATTTACTCTGTACAGCGAGTAATGGCTGGTTCGAGAAGCCGCCCTAGTAGAGAAGTACTTATAGTAAATGTCTAGTTGCAGTGTTGTCAGATGGTAAATACCATAATTCTGGCAGTTAGTAATAACTTCTGGTTTTATTTCTTTCCTGGACATAGCATTGATAACGCGGACTACAAATGAAGTAGACCGATTATTAGTGACTCCTAAAGGAACAACTTTCAAATTTACATTGTCAACAGTGATGAACGAGTTTGTTTATGTTTTAATTTTATAAAGCTAGACACTTTTATATGAGTAAAATACTTTAAACAATTTGAATTTATAGTCCGTTCACGATTATTTTCAACTCTTCTGAAGCCCTACTAAAGTTCTACTTCCTGAATATTCCTCCACCTCAAGCTAACAAAGCGTAACAAAGGCCACTGGAGTCAAGTTAGCTTCGAATCTCAGATTCACTTCCACAAGTACACTTAAAAACCTATGAAAAAAGTAACGGAATCAGAGCTATAAAATCTAAGTATGCATACTACCTATACTTTTTTTTTATTGTGCATAGTTGTGCTAATATTTTATGTTACATTTCCTCAAGTACACTTAAAAACAGAGTGTATACTAATCTTTGAAAAAAAAAACAGTATCAAAGTAATAAAATCTGAGCAAGCATACTCCACTGATATTTTATTTTACATTTGGCATACTTGTGCTAAGATTTTCTGTTACACTTCCACAAGTACAATTAAATGCCTAGTGTATATTGAGCTTTGAAAAAAAAACAGGAATCATTGTAATAAAAGCTAAGAGTGCATACTTCCCTTATTTTTTTTTAATTTTGCATGCTTGTGCTAAGATGTTCTGTTACATTTCCACAAGTACACTTAAAAGTCTAGTGCATACTAACCTTTGAAAAAAAAAACTATAATCAATTAAATAAAATCTGAGTATGCACACTCGTCTAAATGTTTTTTATTTTTTTTGCATACTTTTGCTAAGATTTCTTGTTACACTTCCAAAAGTTCACTTAAAAACCTACTGTACCACTAACATTTGAGAAAAGAAATCAATCAATATAATAAAGTTTCAGTATAAATACGCTCCTCAAATTTTTTTTTAAATTTTGTATGGTTGTGTAATTTCTCTATTTGTAAATTTGAAAATGTACCACATGCTTGAATAAAGATATTTTATTCAATAATGAACGCTCTTTGCAGAGGAATATGAGATTCTGTGCAATATCATTTGTTTTTCAGGAAGTACGTCTCCAATTTCAGAGTAATTTTTGAAAGGGCGAGTACTCTGCAGAAATTAATTTTTTCTTAAAAATTTTGCGTACTTGCACTACGATTCTCTGTTACACATTAAACTCTTTGTACTAAGGATCATTAAATTCATTGTGGTGGCGTTTGGTTTTTGGATTGTAGGACTCCGAACTGGGGTGTTGCACAAGTTCGGTAGCACTTGAAAGGAAAATATGTTTTTTTAATTTTAATTTCAAAATGTAACGCATACTTGAATAAAGTAATTTTGTTACATAATGAATGCCCTTTGCAGAGGAATACCAGATTCTGTGCAATATCATTTGGTTTTCAGACAGTACAGCTCCGAACATGCAGTCATTTTTGAATGGGCGAGTTCACTGCACAAATTAAATTTTTTATGAAAATTTTGCACACTTTTACTAAGATTTTCTGTTATGCATTACATGCATAAGACAAAGCTTTTCTGAAGAAGAAAAAATCAAAATTATGGTATATTTCTACTCTACTAATCACGTAGAACACGAATATACTAGAGGCATTGGTGTCCCACAGATAACCAGACTATTGCAGAATAGAGCCACAGTCGTTTACGACCTATTCATGTTATAAAACTTGCCCGAAGAAAATTAAATGCAGCGACCTCCCACACCGGCGGAGAAATAATCTAGTAAGGTTTGGTGTACCGGTGTGGGGGTTAGCGTCACGCCCGACGCAGCCTAGGCGAGCAGACAACTGCTCGGTATCAACTGAACTGAGTGGCGACTGACTTCCAACTGACCTGAAGGGCGACTGGCACACGTGTACTTGTGCTGCCTATCACCCCCCTCTCCACAGATAAGGGCCTGGCATAGGCTGCCACGCACGCTCTCCACGCCGCGTTATCGAAACTGCGTCGTAGGAACTAAAACCGTCGACGCAGTCTGAAAAAAGCTCAATAATGCTGACGCTTACTGAAAACTGACGTTCGAAACGAAACTGCAAACGTATGCCCGATAAACAAACTATCACTGTAAAATGAACCACCACGGCTTTTAATTTCAATCCAGATAAAAATATTACGAAGCTAAGGAAAAACAAACGAAAATGAAATACGTGTCCCGAAAATTAATATTACTGCGTCATTACCAGCATATGTACCTAAAATTGAGCATATTTTGGTTCAAAATCCAATTTTCAAACCAAATTTGCTATGAGAAGGAAGAAAGTCTAGGACCTCAAATTTTTTCACAAGTATACCTCTACCGACACTGTATGTAAATACAAAATGATCCTCTAGAGATGCACCATTCTCGTTTGACACTGGGTTAAAAATTGACATTTTATCAAAAAGTTACATATTTGGTACTTAAATAACTTTGGTGTTGGAGATACTAAACATATGAAACTTATAAGAACAAAAGGTCTGTATGATACTTATCCACTGTAAAAATTTCAAGTTCTATACTTTACTGGTTTAATAATTATAAAATTTCAAAATGTGGAAGAAATATTTCAAATTTAATGGCATTGATGTAATAAGGTGCACGACTGTTAAAAAAATCTTAAATTTAATTGTTAGGCAGTAATAAATTTATAATTACCTAATTACTTTTTACAAGAAGCTCATCTGTGAATGGGCTGTACTTTCATTTTCTGTTGGTGTACTATGAGCATGCAGGCTTAGCAAGGGACGTGGAGGAGGGTGGGTGTGGTGGAGTGAGCAGTTTGTAGTCTTTTATTTCCTTTTGCTCACTCATTATCTTTATCATTCGTAATAAGCAGGAAAATAAAGCCACCTCAGGCATTTCTATATCAGCAGTCACTTGAAACTTTTGTAAAGGATTCGTGATAAGGAGCTGTTTACTGGGCTTTCTTCAGCTGACTGCAGGATGTGAATAACTGGACAATAGGCACAGTGGTGCAATGAAACATCACGGCAGAGCATTGCTTACAAATGCAGGCATCCTGATTGCCTGCTTCCTCAGTCTGCCTGTAGTTTTGGTCATGAGTAGATGTATTCTCTGGCATTGCTAAGTGTTTTGTGCATTAATTAATGTGATTGATGCTGCCGTTATTAAAAAAAAAATGGATTGCTGTGTTGGATTATTTATTCAAGAGTACTGCCACTAGGGAAGTTATGGAAAAATTGGTAAAGAAGTTGTCACAATAAACCAGTTTAGTTTAGATGAGCTGACGTTATTTATGCTAAAATCCAGTAAAAATGACATAAGAGCTGTATGTAAATATCATGAAAGTACCTAATTACAATCATCTGTTTCTGAAAGGTTTGTTGTGATCCTCTGGACTATCGTACTAAGCTTACGAAAAAAAGGTAATAAAGGGTGTTTTGAAATAAAATTACCACACTTGGAAAATGAAAAAAAAAAAAAAATTGAAGTCCCTCTTATTCCAGGAAAGTCATTATGCCCAACATGTTATAAAATAATATTTTCTGTTAAAAACAAAGACTGCAATGAAGCTGACAGAAATGATGATTTGTTTGTTCCACCAGAAGAAAGTTTTAACAAGTTAGATGCTGTGTGCTCTATTTTGGATATGTCACCAGCCTCTAAATTGAAAAAAGTTACTTCAGAAAAGAAATCGGCAGCATAACTGATTAAAACCAGAATAATGTCCACTGCTGTGCAAAGAAAGCCAATCGATTCATTTCCTGAAAGTTTACTGGATGGTGAAGCAGCTACAAGTGTTAATTCAAGTTCATCAGCCAGCAAGGAATATTCAGAGTTAACTGAAAAATTGAAGGTAAGATCTAAAAAAACTACAAGTAATGCAGAGAAGATAGGATTATCAGCCTAATGCCTTAAAATTGGTCTAGATCAAAGATAGCAACTGCGTTAAATGTATTTGAGTCCATGGTAAGAGTTACAAAAGAACTTTTGAAACAGCAAGGAATTCTTCCAATCCAGGGTAAGGGAAAAATTGGGAAACAAATGGACAAGGAAGTGATTACGTACGTTGAAGAATTTTACCAGCAAGATGAAATCAGCAGGATACTGCCAGGTAAAAATGATTGTATCTCAGTGAAAATAAATGCCATTAAAGAAAGAAACAAAAGCGTCTAATTTTGCGTAACTTACGAAAGCTTTATGTTAATTTTAAAAATACTTATCCAAACTTGACGGTTGAACTTTTCAAATTTTGCTAACTAAGGTCTAAATGGTATTAGCTCGTTGTTCTGGAACACAGTGTGTGCACATATCATCAAAATGTCAAGATAATGTTACAAGGAAATGGTATGAATATTGATTACAAAGACTTGCTTGAATTTATGACTTGTGACATGCATAGTTATAAGTGTATGATGGGTCAGTGTTCAGGCTGTAGCGATGTGGAAACCTTTTCAGAAATGCCACTGAAGAAATGAGAAAAATGGACGATGACATTAAATACAAACAGTGGGGTAGTACAGACCGATCGAACCTAATGGATGTCGTACAGTCGACAGAGGATTTTATTGAGAAACTTGTTGCTCTTAAAAAGGATCATTATGTATCTAAAATCCAATCTGCTTTTTTGAGAGAGAAGAAAAAGAACTTGAACAACAGTGAATGCATAGTATTGGCTGATTTTGCTGAGAACTATTAATTTGTGGTCCAGAATGAAGTTCAGGGATTCCATTGGAGTACATTACAAGCAACAATTCATCCTTTTGTCCTCTATTTGAAAGAAAATGTATTGAAATCATGGTGTGTGTTTGTGATTAGTGATTATTTACACCATAGTACTGTCACAGTTCATATTTTTCAAAAGCATATGGTAGAAAATATAAAAGCATACAATCCAGAGGTGAAAATATGAATTTACTGAAAAGTGATGGGACTTCAAGTCAGTTTAAGAACAGGAAGAATTTTGCTAACATTTGTAATCACAAGTCTGATTTCAGCCTGGATTGTGAATGGAACTTCTTTGCCACTGCCCATGGAAAGAATTCTTGTGATGGTATAGGAGGTACAACAAAAATATAAGCTGCAAAAGCTAGTTTGCAGAGGGCATACAAAGACAGTATTTTAAGTCTTAATGAACTGTACGACTTCTGTGTTGAAAACATCAAAGGTATCACATACTTGTTCGTATCTACTGACGAAATTGAAAGGAATGAACTAGATCTGAAGAAAAGATTTCAAATGTATAAAGTTATTCCTCAAACAAGGGATGAACACAGGCTTGTGCCTTTTGGCACTGACACACTAACCTACTATAAAACCTCCAGCTCTTCTGAATATGAAGAAAGAAAATTTTATCTTAGAAAATGTGTCCAGTGGCTCCCTTGATGTGCAAGTTAATGATAGCATTGTATGCTTATACGATGAAAAGTGGTGTCCGGCTCAGGTCACTGAAGTGAGTGAAGAAAATGAAGACGTTCATGTTACTTTCTTCCAGCCGCCAGATCCAGGGACATCTTTCCGTAAATCAGCAGAAGAGTATTGAGTCCCACTGTCAAAAGTAATTAGAAAGTTATTGCCCCTAGAACATGTGGGTCAATCTGAAGGAACTGCTATCAAATTTCTGAGAAACTGTGTAATGAAATTTCAGCTTTGTACAACAAGCACATCAGCACTACTCCCTAAAAAAGTGCGAGTAAATTTATTTTAAAAGTTCTTCTTAACTTCAGAGTTCACACCTCATGTTTCTAAATCAATTGTTATTTAATCAATATAATTGTTAACTTTTTACTGTTTACAGACTGCTCTTGACGTTTGCACTGTTCAGAGGTAACTAACTGTTCACTAATAAAATTATGTGAGGCTGCTGCGTCAATGAGTGCTACGGTTGGATTTGAGTTTACGTTAACAGGTATGTGCAGTAGGCTGTCATAATTTTGGAAAATTTGTACGCAATATGAGTGGTTGTTTTTTCGGTTGTTCTGCTGATTTTTGCCTGTCTCTGGGATAGGGAGTTATCTCCCGTTTTCCGGTGCTGGGTTTTCCTTCCTTTTTTCGGTTCGCGCAGTCCTTATTCCAATGCATCTTCTCACCAGGACAGTAGCGGCACGGTCCAGTTGGTAGCCGGTCAGGCGCTGCAGTACCATTGTGTGGTGTGGTCGTTGTGCCGTTGTTGCGTGGAAGCTGGGCGGTGAGCTATCAATCTGCTTGCATGCGCCGCATGTGGCGGGCCGTCAGGCACTGTGTTTTTGTTATTGTCTCGTCTCCCGGTGTGCTTAGCAGCTGTGAGCATGTGGTGGCGCGCCACGTTGACGTAACTCGGCGTCTTGGGAAACACAGGCAGCTGGTTGTAGAGCGGCCCTGGATTCTGGAAGAACTGTTTGGATCACTGCTTCTTACATCTGTGGTCGCAACATGGGGGTAAAACTGGGCTACAAGATTTACCTTGCGTCGCACAAATGTTTCTAGCTCATCGTGGGCCTTTTGTTGCTGGTGTACCTGCCTGAGAATTTTGTGACAAAACTGTTTCCACGTCATTTGGTACTCAGTAATGGAGTCCACCACTCGGGTGGGACACTACCACTGCACGTATTCTTCCACAAACGCTCGTGGGTCCTCTGATCTCTGTCCAGAGAAATTCAGGAGTGTCTGAAATCTTGCCGGAGTAACTACTTGGGTGACGTACGAAGTCTGAACGGTTCATGGGACCGAACGGTGAGGATGCAGCGGGAGGCTGCGGTGATGTGAGTTGCAGTACACTAGGCGTCGGTGGCAGTAAGGGTGCCAAGTGTCCTTTAGCTCTGGGGGCTGTCACGTGACGACACGTCTTGACCCGCGGCTTTTAGAGGGCAGCAGAGTCACACTGAGTGAGTTGTTCTGATTAGCAGTCCCGGCACTGGAAATGCGCTTTTTGGGATTTAGCTCACCATAGACTGAATGGCACTTACTTTTGCAGCCATGACTGGTTGCAATGCCCCCAGTGGGTTGCCCGTAGTTCGGAAAGTTGCACACGTCAGCGGCAACGCTGTTATTTGTGGCAGCGTAGTCCGTTGGTGTCTTGAGGTTGACACGGTGATGCTGCACTGAGTACACATGAACTGTCCAGCATGCACACTGATGCATTCCGCAATGCAGATGGTGCTCACGAGGTAGTCCCTCGGACAACACGTGCAGGATATCAGATCTTGATCTGGTCCCTCGCTCTGACGTCAATTAGTTATGATTTTGTGCATTCGTTCTGCTAGTGGGGCAAGTAGTGTTGGCGTTGAAGTGTCGTATGTTGGCATAGGAAGGCATCTGCAAATGTTTGCTGGCAGGTCCCGCTTGACGAAAGGGTTGTTCTTCGCCTTTTGGCAAATCACACAACGTTCCGCGGGCCAACACTCCATCTCTAATTTTTCATCAAAAACTTCTGGTGCGATCTATACACGCCAAAATACGGTACATTTGAACTAACACGTTAGAACACTAAATTCTTAAAGTCACACCACTAAAACCAACGGCATATGTCGCACATTGCCATTAGTCACTGTCACTTGTGTCAATACGCAGTGTAACTGTAGCTGGGCCACTTGGGCCGGCTGTCTCTTCATCACTCAGCTTGTTTACCAGCTATTGGGCATGTACAGTCTGGTGTGAGCAACGAAAAACCTCTCGCGAGCGCGGGAAAGTTATGGCACAACTCTGCGACGTTTGAATTTTTTTGGAAAATTAGTTCCGGATAAAGGGAGTTCCGTTCGAGGGAATTCCGGTTAAGGGGTTCTCTACTGTACCTCCTGTCCTTGTACCACAAATATTTCCTGTACCGTCTGCTTGTCCGCATACGTCATCATCTCCAATACTGTACCTGACACGTTCACAGCCTGCTTCCCTGCGCCAAATAGTTTTTTACTTGTTCCCACAACTGTCACATTTGCACCTGTGTCAATTTTGAACATTACACTCACTCTGTATTTTCACTTCCGCCATCTACGACTTAGTACATTCAATCGCCATTGCTATATCCCCCATTTAGTGCTCAGATTCTTCAACTTCTACTTCTTGCAGCCTCTCTGTTTTACAACACCTACTTGTAATGACCCATGTGACCGCACTTGTAACACAAACTCTTGTTTGCAGGGCATCTAAACCATGGGTGTTCTGGTGCCCTACCACATTTGGAACCGTTTATTTTTTCACTGTGTTATGCCTGTTGCCTTCTTTGTGACCAGTTCACCCTTGCTGCGAAAAGGCGGTGTCCTGGTATTCTTAGTAATTTTCACTGCTTCTACCTTGTCATCCTCTGTATGCGACACCATTTGCTGTTGATCTTTTACCAACTCCGCTTGACGTATTCGCCATACCGCTTTCTCCAAAGTCAGGTCGTGATCCAACTGCACAAAGCTCATTACATTGATCATTTAAATTCCTGTTTAAATATTTCCTGGTGGCAGCATCTTTTTAAATCCTTTTCTAAGTCAATAAATAGTGTAAAACTATTGTGTTTGTGTAATTGTTTGGTTTTTAATATTGTGCCCATGTTCTAATTTAGGAGAACTTCAGAGCCTAGTGAAATGTCCATGGTGAGATTTGTTTCTCAAGTGTATTGTGTTCTGGCAAACTGCCAGTATTTATTTTAGTGTGCTCTCTGATTGTTGAATGTGTGTTTTTTTTGTGTGTTTTGAGAACACAGTATAAGGATTCATTTCAACAATTTGTTGTTTTTATNGGGACTGTGGAAACTTGTATGCAATTAACGTATGTGAGAATTTTGACAAAGATATTGCTATTACAATTTTGAAGAATTGTCTATATTATAAGTTTTTTTTTCCACCAAAGATAATCTCTCCTGAAAAATTACTATTTTGGTTAATAAGCCCATAAAAAAATACTTCAATTAATAGGTAATTAAGTACATTTCTACACGTATTTGAGGTATGGTTTGGGTATTTCTTTGAAGGATGATATGATCATAAAATAAATATCTTGTGGAGAAATATTTTTTTTACAGATAATGGACTGGTGGAGTGAAGATGTCTTTGGCAATGAGTGTTGGAGTCTTAAGCTTAATAGTATTGTGAAGGAGCCTTGTGAAACTGTTCTTCCACGAATAACACAAAAAAATAATAACTTGATGGTAAGTCTGAATTGTTTAACTTATTTAAAAGCAACAGTTCTCATGGGCTAGTATCGGTTTCTCTCAGGATGCTCCAATTTTCCTCTACCTTCATTGTACTAACCACTTTCTCCTTCCCCTCACACACATGAATTAAAACACACATTTGGACATGTTATTTTCTCTATTCTTCTGTAGACAGTCTTTCCATTCATTGTTAAGTAGGGTTACTAGATGTGTGGTATTCAAAAAGAGGTCACGTTCAAGTAACTAGCATTATAAAAAAGGACACGTGCAAGAAAGTGACATATAATTTTACAATGGAAAAATACAATATTAGTTTTTATTATATCTCAGGACAGTTAAAATTATATTACATGCCAAACTGTATCCCAGATTTGGTTAAGTATAATATAAAAAAACATTTCATAACCAGATAAAGTGATAATCATGTTCACTCTGAATATGAAAGTAAATTCCATTTTGTTTGTAGGCGCTATAGAATATTTTGCAAGCAAATAATATAGAAGTATTTACACAAAAAACAGTATTACCGTAACCACTGGCCGCCACAATTTTGTTAATTGACAGTTAATTACTCTTGCACAGCTCAGGTTCAGATACATTTCAATCGTATTTATTTGACTGTTTTATTTGTTCTAACAGGTTTCTATTTCCTAGCAAATAATCGTAACATTTTGAATAGATTAGGCACTTTTCAACGTAGATATGTAAAAAAAAAAACAGTCAGAAAAATCATATGAGCTGTTATCGGTGTTAGTTGACGAGGCAGTCAATAGTAGTAGTAGTAGTAGTAGTAGTAGTAATGCAAGTGTTCCCAAGGTGCCGGGCCACGATTTTGCGACGTAGCCACGTGGCTTAGTTCTAACACTGATGCATACCTCTTCTGCTATGTTGTTGGCCACGCAACATGCCAAATGCAAGTACAGCGGAGGATGGCGACCTATACTCAAGGAATGATCGTGACTACA
Source organism: Clitarchus hookeri (assembly GCA_002778355.1). Taxonomy (NCBI): domain Eukaryota; kingdom Metazoa; phylum Arthropoda; class Insecta; order Phasmatodea; family Phasmatidae; genus Clitarchus; species Clitarchus hookeri. The sequence goes on from NQII01001155.1 coordinate 73,159, forward strand.
TTCACGTTAGATCCGAGCCATCCTACTTTTATGCAAGATAATATAACATTTAACGGCATAGGGCGCTACACGAACTCAAAAGGGAAAGAACTAATACGCTATCTAACACAGCTGCATAAAAACACTTGCACGAGACCTCGCCTGAACCAGCATGGAAACACACAAAGTTGCATTGACGACAAAAACCCCGCAGACGAAAATAATTATTTAAGGGCCCTCCGAATCGACAGAAGGGCCAAGGCCGCTGTGGGAGTAAAGTGAAAAAAGGGTTTTAAATGATTTACAACAGACAGAACTATGGATCGGTGAGTGCGAATATGAGGACCTCGCTGGCCACGCGGCACACGTCCATCCTGCTTCAGCTCCAATGAAAGACTGCCTAATGGCCATTGGAAGCGAGGTCACTAGCCCACGTCGGAAGTGCAGGCCCTGTCGGGCCATGTGAATGGATATGAAGCATGAGGGTAACCATGATGAGTACAAGAATGTACGCTCAAGTGCTCAGTAAAATTGATACATCAGTACTTACTTACTAGTTTACGGAAAGTGCGCAGGAGTACACAACAAACAAAATACACAAGATGTTATGTGCTAAGAGAGCCCTTTGCTGGTGGCCACTGCCGCTGACTCGCACAGGAGTGCGCACTAACAGTTATGTCAAAATCTTGTATGCTTGTTTACGGGACGTGCACAGGAGTGCATGGCAAAACACGTACATAGAAACCTTAACCTAACAAGAACTCTTATCCTCTTCAGCCGTAGCCCACCTTCTGTGCACTTGACACGCGTCACACGGTCCTGCGCATCTTGCAGGCAGGACCCGTGACGGGTTTATGCCGGCCGAGGGACAAGGTCGGGTGACAAAGTGTTGATCAATTTAAAAGTATGATGTAATGTTCTCCAAAAAGTTTGCGCTTTTGCAGGAAGTTTTTTGGCACCATTACTAAATGTTTGACATATAAAAAACCACAAAGAAGTAAAACTTTGCTGTCTTTCACTTTTATTGGAAAAGAGGACATTTCAATTTTTTTTGTAAAACCAGGCCAGACCAGTTTACGAGGCCTCAAAAAGAAGACGTGTCTGGGTAAAAGAGTACCTCTGGTAACCATTGTTAAAGACACTGCCTACCAAGCCTGCAGCCACAGTTTAAATGGGGAATCAATGTTAAAGAAATTCATTCTGAACACATCAATTTTAAAAGATAATTATTTCAAACATAAACTATCCTACATAACATTTCTTACAGAATACCAACTTTTTTTTTTTTATATAAAACTTAAGGTTAAAATTTACATTTTACAAAATGTTATGAATGTATCTTTTTTATTCTTTTTAATTTCATATTGCCAGCGGTATTCTCTGAAAAAGTTACGTTGAATATTTAACATTTTAAAATTTATACCATTGAGAAGGAATTTCTTTAACATTGGTATTGATTCCCCATTTAAACTCCATGGCTGCATGCTTGGTAGGCAGAGCCCTTGAAGCTGGCTAGTTAGGAAATGTTTGGGAGCACTATCTGCAGAGTTTATATTACCTTATGCTAGCAGCACGAGCAAGAGCCATGATGTTCCAACAAGTGTGTTGCTAATGATGTGTGAACTGTCTTGGATGATAAAGCTGTAACCATATACAACNAGAAGGAATTTCTTTAACATTGGTATTGATTCCCCATTTAAACTCCATGGCTGCATGCTTGGTAGGCAGAGCCCTTAAAGCTGGCTAGTTAGGAAATGTTTGGGAGCACTATCTGCAGAGTTTATATTACCTTATGCTAGCAGCACGAGCAAGAGCCATGATGTTCCAACAAGTGTGTTGCTAATGATGTGTGAACTGTCTTGGATGATAAAGCTGTAACCATATACAGCTATAAAAGCACCACTGAATAACACATTTTGCAATGTGGTGCATTACTGCACCAGTTATTAAAGTAAAATATGCAAAGGAAAACATTTCTGCATGTCAAATGGTCCACACTTTAACTTACTCATGCATGGTTGCCACTCATCTGGGAAACAGAGAAATGTTAGGGAATTTGAAGACTTTCAGGTAAATGTCAGGGAAATTTGAACACAGCAGCTAAATGTTAGGGAATTCAGGTTTATGCAAACTATATTTGGTAGCTTTATCATCAGTTGTACACCATTACTGGAATCGNACTGCACCAGTTATTAAAGTAAAATATGCAAAGGAAAACATTTCTGCATGTCAAATGGTCCACACTTTAACTTACTTATGCATGTTTGCCACTCATCTGGGAAACAGAGAAATGTTAGGGAATTTTGAACACAGCAGCTAAATGTTAGGGAATTCAGGTTTATGCAAACTATATTTGGTAGTTTTATCATCAGTTGTGCACCATTACTGGAATTGTGTAAAATTATTTTCATATTTTGTGGAGGAAATGTTGACATGTTTTTCTTTGCAATATGTGAAGGGAGTAATTTTATAAGTTCAGAGAAACATGTATTTTTTTTGCACAGGTGTCTATTCTTATAGAATAATATGTTAAGCATAAGGTCAGAGGAAAAACTATTTTTGTCTGGAGAACGGGGTAATGTCAGAGAATTTTCAAATAAAAAAATGTGTCAACCTTGCCATGCCAGCCACATCAAGTATAGAGTTTTTGTTTTGTGGTAGAACAACTCTTGTTGTGGGGTGGTGTAGTGGTTAGACTATTCGCCTCCCACCTAGGCGAACCGGGTTCAATTCCCGGCTGGGTCGCTCCCACATTTTCGCCTGTGGGAATGATGCTAGACGATGCCGCTGGTCAGCGGGTTTTTCTTGGGATATCCAATTTCCCCTGCCCTTATATTCCGGCGAAGCTCCATACTCACCTCACTTCACCCTCACCGGCTCTCAAGGCCTTGATGTTAAGAGCTGCCCAAATCTCTCCACTCCACAACTCTTGTTTTATTGTATAGTCAGAACTTTGTTTGGGCTGCTGCATGAGCTGTTAGTGTTCTCACCGCTGGCATGTAGCCAACCACAGCTAAACACACTATGTGATCAAAAGTATCCGGACACCTTGCGAAATGTGTGTTTCACATAGTCAGTGATCGCAGTACGTAGTAGTCAGCAGAATTAGATGGTCTGAGGAACTCTCTGACTTTCAACGTGGTCAAGTGTTTGGGTGCTACTCGTGTAGGAAATCTGCGCGCAAGATTTCCACCCTCCTGAATATCCCTAGATCCTCTGTTTCCGATGTTATAGTTTATAGTGAAGTGGAAACTTGAAGGGACTTTTATACCAAAAGCGTGCAGGCTCACCTCCAGAGACCGTCAAGTGTTGAAGATGGTTGCACAGCGTAACAGTCGAGCATACGTCGCCACCATCACACAGCAATTCCAACCTGCATCAGGATCTACTCCAAGCACCGTTACTGTTTGGCGCGAGGTGCAGAAACTTGGTTCCCATGGCTGAGCAGCTGCCCATAAGCCACACATCACGTAGGCAAATGCTAAACGTCACCACACATGGTGTAAGAAGCATTGATTTGTACAATAGAACAGTGGATAACCATTGTGTGGAGTGATAAATCACTGTACACAATGTGACGATCTGATAGTAGGGTGTGGGTGTGGCGAATGCCTAAATGAACGACGTTTACCAGCCTGTGTAGTGCCGACTGTGATATTTGGAGGTGGTGGGGTTACAGTGTGGTCATATTTCTTCTGGAGGGGCCCGGCCCCCCTTATTGTTTTGCATGGCATTGTCAAGGCACAGGTTTACATTGTTATTTTAACCGCTTTCATGTTGTCTTCCGTCAAAGACCAGTTCGGGGATGACCATTGTGTCTTTCAACATGACAACACCCGTCCATACTCCACGGCATGTGAGAGAGTGGTTTGACGACGACATCATCCCGCAAATGAACTGGCCTTCACAGGTCTGTTTGTTCTGTGGGTAATAGGAACTCTTTATCACACCACAATATTCATCATTGTGCTTGAGGAAAAAACTATGTAATAACTAACAATTTTAGTACTGTAATGAAAAAATTATGAAATACTAATAATGCATCTAAAACAACACTACATGGGAACAAGAATATTAAATGGTTACACTAGTTATTTGTGAAGACAGGGTTAAACGAAGAAAACATGAATTATGCACATGTGCAGGAATAACGGTCGATCAACATGGCATTGCTAATGCACCACGTCTAGTTAACAATAGCACAAGGTGGGCTTGAGTGCTTCTATCATTTAAAAAAATACGCCAAATTGAAATTGCTTGAATTGCAAAGTAGAAACACCACACTATGTGAAAAACTGATTAGATAACTGAAAATGATATTGTTTTTTAAATTTTGATAGGAATGTTAAATTTTTTCATTTTCTTTGTGTGCACTATTTTCAACAAGTGCTGCCAACATGAATTTATGCACACTTGATGGTACCACCTGTCATCCAGCTGTCAAAATCTGGCTTTCATATACATAGCTGTAAATTAAGTATAATAGCTGAATAGTGTATACACACATTCTTAAAATATGTTCATTTCATATTATAGATGACTGTTGCTTGAGAGCAGATGGTTTTTCACGTGGTTTTCACTTTCACAGTGTCCTCAATCATATTTTTGCCCTACATGCTATGCGAATATGATTTTCTGTGTGTGGGTCAATAGTGTTACAAGCACGGCTGAGGAGTATATCAGAGTTCGTAAGGGATGTAGGTTCTAATAAAAATAAAAGAACTAAATTTGATTTTAATTTATTCACACAGCTATTACTCATGGCATTAATCTATCTGTTTTCACTATTCCTTTTCGTATTTGTCAATGAGCGCAGTATTTAATATCTATCTCAATTCTAATTAAAGTCCTTCTCAATGTCTCTGCGTGGTTATAGTCAATAAACTCACACTCATCATTAACACATGCTCAGTTTATCTGTCGCCATCATTTGAAATGTCTTGAAACTCATGCATCCAGTATAAAAGTCCAGCCTGCCAATCGCACTCTTCACTGCGCCGGTGCTAGCAGTCGCAGATTTTACTCCCGCTGATCACTTCTCTCACCACTCGCCGTCTATCGCTCAAGGTCGCACAATTGCCCAAACTCCAGACACTCATGACTCCCGGCTTGGAGGCCCAACGTGCTTTTATAGTATCAGCAGCCAAGATCTGGAATATTCTCCGTGACCTGAGTCGTGCTGAGAGAGACAAGAACGATTAGAACCAATTCAGATAAACGCAGAAATTCAATATGCCAAAGGCCAGGAGCACGTGACCTGCAAAAGAGATATAGTGGCACCACGTGCGGTGGCAGGTCTGTGTAAGCTGGTCTTTGTCTTCGCCACCCGCACTCGGTTTACATGCGTGACCTTCACACATTTCCACTCTCGCAAGCAGTGAACACGTTACAATAGTTTGGGCTAGTTTTACTAGAGTGTAACCAGAGGATTTATTTAAAAAAGGGAGCTGTGTCATTACACTCACTCACTCACAGTGTTCTTTCACTTTTAATTTTCAGCTAGCATGACTCCCTTCCTTCCACCCCTCAAGTTTAAACCTCAATTTAATCATATTTAATTTTCAGATTGATAACTGTAAAGATGAAGGTCATGGTGATGGAAGTGTCATTGTTCTCGACTCCGATTCATCTACTGATCCTTGTGATGCAACATTTCCAGTTATTAAAAAAGAGGTGAGCTATAAAAGTTCAGTGTATGTGTAATATGATTTTCCTGCCAATAACAATTATTGGATGCCTGTTATGGAAGTGGTTTTTGTACTTTTAAATGTACTTCTGAGTTACCAGAGTCATCTCTTGTATTGTACTAGTAAGACCGGTAAGATGTGTTTAGTAGTAGTGCTAGCTTGTGCAATACAAAACACGCACTTAGAAAATACATGACTCAGTATACAAATCGAAAGCTGTGGCTCATACATTATGGTCAGACTTCAGAAATGAAAAGTCTGTTTTCATACAACTCTGACAGATTCAATTTAAACATTTTGTCTTTTTCTTTTACGTCGTCATCCATTTCACTTTATATTTGTACTGCTTGTTTATCAGACATATTTCAAGTATCTAATATTGGATGACCAAAGTGAAGGTTAAACTCAGTGACAAAAATTTCTCTGAAAGTTTTTAATGTGAAAGGTTGAATAGCTGTTCTCGTTACAAAAGGGGTATATAAGTTATAGTGTAATTTTTTTCTCAATTAACTCTGGGGAAAGATAACAATGGTGTGGATTTTGTTTTCATGTTGCATCAGGGTCATTCTCAAAATGAGTACATTCACCAAATGAATAATAAAAAAAAATGTTTAAGAGACTTACCTGATTATATCCAGAGCAGGTAGAGATCGTTTATTTGTGTTTAATGATTTATTGTGAGTATAATTAATATTTACTTGTCCACGGAGGTGATGTTTATCTTGTTTAGAGTACATTTAATAATATAAAGGAATATAAAATAAAATAATTTTTGAGATATGTACTTTTTTAATCTTATTGCATTTCAAGTTAAAACCAAAATTGGAAGTAAAAATGTTGACATCTGGGATTTTTCTGATGAGAATGCAAATTTTTTGTTTGATAAACTGCATTTCCTCATGAGCTGTATGTTGAATTTGTCACAACTTTTTTTCCCCCCCAATAAATCTAATAAAATGCTTGGTGGATTTTTTCCTGGAAATTTTATAATCTCATAGTCATCTTTTTTTTAATGGATCATGAAGGTTAGCACTTCATAAACTGTCTTCAGTATAAACCTCTGAATATGTAAGTCTTGGTTTTTTTAAACTTCACTGCTTACTGTGGCACCCGCACCCAAGTTAAGGAAATAATGAATGTTTATTAATTAATATTATTTGTGAAATTTCAATTATTATTTTAGTATCTTTAAATTTTGTCAAAGAAATGTCAAATAATTTATTATGTGTCTGGTGAAATAAAATGATAGAATGTATATCCCTGTTAACTTTTGGAGCCAAGTTGTTTTAAATTTTCAGAGCGTGGTGGTCTCATGGTTAGCAAGTTTGCCCCGCATTCGGGAAGTTGGGGTTCAATCTCGGACTGATACAATATTAGGGTGGTTTTTTCCTGGTTTTCCCACCATCCCTCCAGGCGAATGCTGGTGCAGTTCCTCTTCCACTGCCTATCTACTCCCTTCCTCACAGATTAATTAAATTAGACCCCAATTAGCCTGTATAGTGCATAAGGGGAAATACAGCCAACAAGTTTGTGGTATAATATTTGCAAAAGGATACAGTTTAGGTCAAGTAGTTTGATTTTACAAATTCAATAATGGCTGCATATTTCTGTTGGGTCACAAAGCATACGGCTCAGTCTTCGTGCCTGTGGGTATTCCTCCGTTTTCAACCAGTTTATTTGATATATCTTTGTCGTTCCCTTGAATACGTCAGCATTTTTAGGTATTATACTTTCAAAATTTGCTACTACAGATTCTTCCACTGGAATGANGTTCCCTTGAATACGTCAGCATTTTTAGGTATTATACTTTCAAAATTTGCTACTACAGATTCTTCCACTGGAATGGGAATGACAATGATGGCCTTGCAGTTTTCTTGCAGTTTAGTCACTAATGTTGGAAAATCAGGAATGTCCTCGCCCTNGGAATGACAATGATGGCCTTGCAGTTTTCTTGCAGTTTAGTCACTAATGTTGGAAAATCAGGAATGTCCTCGCCCTTCGCAACAATAGCATCAGCTGTCTTCTTTTGACGGAGCCTCCGATTCCATCGGGGGCACCTTTACCGTGCCCACTCCCTGAGTAGTGCCAAAATATTTTTTTAGCACTCAGCATGGAGGACAAAAAAGAACCAAAGACTTGCAACATCTGTTTATTTTTATATTGTGTAGGAGGTCAATCACTTAAAAAGTGCATGATTGATACACTAGGTATCATCTGTTTGATTTTCTTTAGTATTGGTTCCAAATGGGCAGCGATAGCTACAGGGTCATGTTGATTGTACTCTGATACTCTTACAAAAGATTGATAGCTTTTGAGATCTGTAAGTTGATCACAATAGTAGGTATAGCCATTGAGTAAAGATCTACACCAGAGGGGCCATAGGATAAAGTCTGGCAAGTGTTTTATGTTAGTTCTTGGGATGATTCAGAGGAACGCTAGTGGTCTCAACTGGGAGTTAGCAGGCAGCAGACGAAGCAGCAATCAAAATATCTAGCCATCCATGCGGTGTTGCCAGTTCCGCAGTCGGCAAAAGTAAGTTATCACCCTGGCCTCGGCTCACCCACGTGTTCATTCATGTTCTGCAAAAGGCGCGCCTGTCACACGCAAGTTATCAGTTTTCATTGCAGCTGTGAATACCCAACTCATGATTTACTAGTATCGACCATGGCATGTGTTTAGTTTCTATCGTAGAATTATGTATTTGCTGAAATTGGTTTTATTTACCTCTCCAAAAAATAATTATCATAAATATTTAACAGTCATTATTTTAAAATCTAATTTATTATTTTACTATAGTTTAGGTGTTCATGGTAATAAAAAAATNAATATTTAACAGTCATTATTTTAAAATCTAATTTATTATTTTACTATAGTTTAGGTGTTCATGGTAATAAAAAAATTACTGTTAGCACTTACAATTACAAATTTGATATTAATCATGAATGATGTTATACATCGTAGTAGTGTTTTCATTCCGTTCTTATGTGAAAGGAAATTGACAGGAAATGATTGCTCACTAGTCGAGAAGTATATGTTAGACGCATGAAGGCCTACAATGTGTCTCAGTGTTTACAGTTTGGGGTTGTGATCTACTACAAAGGTGACTGTTCGTACAATTAATCAGTACATTCAATTTGNCTCAGTGTTTACAGTTTGGGGTTGTGATCTACTACAAAGGTGACTGTTCGTACAATTAATCAGTACATTCAATTTGTCTATTCAAGTGTTGTCATTAAGACTGTGTCCGAACCTAGGAATGTACTTATGTATATAAGCATACGCCACTTGGCTCAATACTTGATACATTCCGACAGACATACTTATTTTCATCCGTTACAGCAACTAGCCAGCTGATAAGATTCTGAACAAGCATTTTGATGGAAAACAAATACCGAATCTGTGCTGGAACGTAGGCGCATAGATTTAAAATTATCAACCTATTAGAAGCTGTAGCTGAAAAGCTCATGATAATGAAAGTGTTGCTATTAATCTATCAGCGACATTTTTTTCAAGAAAGAAATGAATAAGTATTTGTTGCAGCAGATGCAGTGTAACGTCGCAGTCGTCAGAATTAGCTATTGGAAATCACAGTCCGGGTTTACTCAAGTCGGTAGAAACATGAAACTTTAAGGACACCATAAAAATAAAATAAAGTCAAGTCTCGGTTAAGGTACTCTGTAAATTTATTTAACATTCAAATGGGACAGTTCACACACAAGCTCCAAGTATGCAGAGTCACAAACAGTCAGTTTCACCAGATAAACAAACAAAGAGCACCGCCACAGTAATTTACTTATTATTCACGTCATTCAAAACTTGCATCGCAAAAGGAAATTATGTAGGCAGGAGGGACGTCAGTTCCCTCCTGACACCCTAGCGACCTTCCACACTGGCAGAAATAATTTAGCAGGCCGAAAATACTTGAAGCNCGTCAGTTCCCTCCTGACACCCTAGCGACCTTCCACACTGGCAGAAATAATTTAGCAGGCCGAAAATACTTGAAGTAAAATTAAAATAAAGATGTACTGATCGCGGTGCTTGCCGGTGTGGGGGATATTTGCCACGCACGATGTGTCCTCTTTGAGTACTGGTTGTCTACTGTTAGTGGGCGGTAGGAACTCTGGGTTAAAGTCGCCCCATGCCTACTCCCACTCCTCGCCCCATGGTGTCAAAAAGTGACCAAATAAAGGTGTGACGTGGCCCAGAGTTCCTTCGAAAACCTGTGCGACCCCCGTTGCAACCACTCCCCATGTCATGCCGAACTGCATCGTAGTAAAAAAATAATCAAACTTCCAGAACATACTAGAAGGGGAAAATGTCTACTGAAGTTGTAAAAGCACAAAACAAAAGAAAATTAACCAAATATCCCGATTAAAATTATCATAAACTGCGTCATTACAGCAGTTATCTATACTGTATTATTAAAACTGGTAAAAAACTAGAGGTAAATTTTATTTTAACACTAATAATGGTATAAATAAAAATTAATTTTTTAATTTTGATATAACTTTAACACTTATCCATGCCTTGCCTTATAAAAAAAATTGACAGTGTTCTCACTGCTGTGCATATAAACTATAAATTCAATGCCATGCCCGGTTTATAACAAATCACGAAGAAAACTGGTTATGTTTATCTTGACCCTTCTATATCATTAAAGGTTAAAGAGTATACATTGTTATGGACTTTTCTCAGTGGCTTTTTTCCAAAGTTAATGCCTCCATACCACTCTTCAGAAAAAGAAGTATTAGCAATAAGAGTTATGAACTACATATAAAACACTTTTTGAAATAGTAGCCAATGGGCTGTAAGGGCGCGAGACGTACACACATTCGTTTCCCCGTGTACGTGCGTATGTCATTTCCCGAGACATGTACAACATTTACGTACTTAGACGAATGTGAACGCTGTATGAGTGTGCATCTCATAAAGCAGAGAACCTTATGCATACTGCAGGAAAAGGACTTTGATGATCACATATAAGGCTCAACTCTAACAGGTGTTTGTTTTAAAGCGACAATATAATGGTCGTCTCTGTAAGATCCATGTTTACAATAATGATGTGCATTAGTGGTTATTGTCTGAAAAGCTGGCAGCTATGTGTGTTTACAGTTACACAAGTGTAACACAGCACACCATTTTATATTATACACTGCAACCTCGAACTCATAACAATGCGAAAAACGTTGACACTGAAGTTATTATCAGTAATAATAACACTAACGAACGCATGGAAACTAGACATAACAAAGAGAGCCGCAATGTTCTACTTCAGACTACATTACAAAATATAACTATTTCTACACTAAAGATCGGATGAATGCAATGACTGGGTGCCAATTGCTAATAGTTAAGCAAAGTTTACAATTAAAAAAATTATGCGGTAAGCGCTTATTTGTCATACAGAAACATTTCTTCTGTATTTGCAATTTCCAATATTGTTTTAATTCTTAATTCTAGCCAATGGAAACAGGCAGCAAGCCTGTTATGTTTGCCTTTGTTCCTAACCTAACTTTTTATATCAGAAAAGCTTATTTTTGTGAACAAATATAATTGTTAATATGTGCACACACACAACGTTTTAATATTGTGTATACTTATATTACTGTAAATAACTATTTCCCGCCAACAACACTGTCTGCTGTGTTCAGAGTGGTCGTCACCTCACAGGTTTCACTTAAGATATAAAATATAACTATTTCTTACAATGCTTAAGGAAATCCCAACAACGCACAAGACCTGCTAAGTTCCATTGGAAACCAATACATGAGGTAACATACTTTTGTTACTTCTGCACACGTCTTAACGTATAATTTAACACTTAAATTTTCTATTGTAAACCCAGCTTTACTTCAGACTTCGCAGCTTACACTTAATTAAAGTGTGCAGATGTGTTTAAATACAGTCAAATCAAATCTTTNTAAGGAAATCCCAACAACGCACAAGACCTGCTAAGTTCCATTGGAAACCAATACATGAGGTAACATACTTTTGTTTCTTCTGCACACGTCTTAACGTATAATTTAACACTTAAATTTTCTATTGTAAACCCTGCTTTACTTCAGACTTCGCAGCTTACACTTAATTAAAGTGTGCAGATGTGTTTAAATACAGTCAAATCAAATCTTTTCATAGTGCACAGTTGTTACCAAGAAGAACAGAAATTATTTGTAAATATCTTCACTGTGTCAAAATTATCTCATGTATTTTGAAGTGTTTGCCATCTCCTAGCCTACAAATGGATATTGATAACAATTAGAATTATTTGTGACAGTAGGGCATCCTTGTGTGTTAACTTTGTGGCATATTTACAAAATTATAATTTACTTTTCTTTTCCTAAAAGTAGTTATGTTCTCTGTGCCCCATGTTTTATTGAATAAATAAATAATTTTTTCGTTAATGACCATTCATTTTGTTTGCACAATTATACTATACAAACGAAATATATTTTATAACATGTAAGATCATCTTCATAACGAGGAATGTTGATTCATACAGTAGATTTAGTTTTGATCCGTTCATCGTGGGTATTTTCTCCCCTTTAGTAGCATTCCCCTACCACTGAACAGTTTTATTATTAATATGTTAGTATGTTAGCAGTATGAAGTGTATCATATTTTTAAAACAGTATGTCTTTCATTATTTAAAAAGGGTTGTTAAAAGTTTCCGGTGCCTAAATTCTGCGAGATGCGTGAGTTGTTTAAGCCGGCACTACACAAAACCCAATTTCTGCTACCTTCTGTTATATAGTTAATTTCACATAAGAAGGCCACATTCTGACAGTCAGTGAGTGGCACTTGATGTATTCAAAACAAACAACGTGCCATTTACAAAATCCTGTATCAGCTGATGCACGAAAATAACAAAAGTTAATATTACGTTGGCTATTCTGAATACACTGCCGACGAACATTACACCAGCCGAAAATATGCGATAAGAAAGAGTTCCATCCAAGGTTTAATTAATACATTTTATTTTACGTGGTCATAAAACAGCGGTTTTTAGTATTAAAAACTAAACTTCCTGCTAAAGTAGAAATGTATAGGTGTTCAAAGTTTAAAGTCACATTAAAACGATCCATGTCCAAATGAAATGCAATTTCAAAAACTTTTTTCACATCTTAATCGCCCCTCTCCAACCCCGCTCTCATTGCGTGCTTGATATTAATTCTAAAAGCATACAGAAATATTGCATAATATTGTTGAATTATTTTCTGTAATAATTTGACAAAATATATTTGAAATACGTTTCTTTGCCAGCCAGTAATAGAACAACAGTCTTCTTTACAAAGGCGCCATCTATTTTCAAAAAATCTGTTGTGCACGCTACCTATTATCTCTTTTGCGAAGCATACGCCATATTGTTCTCTGAAAACCCATTACCTTGTTTCCAAAGGAGTGGGANGCTTTACTTCAGACTTCGCAGCTTACACTTAATTAAAGTGTGCAGATGTGTTTAAATACAGTCAAATCAAATCTTTTCATAGTGCACAGTTGTTACCAAGAAGAACAGAAATTATTTGTAAATATCTTCACTGTGTCAAAATTATCTCATGTATTTTGAAGTGTTTGCCATCTCCTAGCCTACAAATGGATATTGATAACAATTAGAATTATTTGTGACAGTAGGGCATCCTTGTGTGTTAACTTTGTGGCATATTTACAAAATTATAATTTACTTTTCTTTTCCTAAAAGTAGTTATGTTCTCTGTGCCCCATGTTTTATTGAATAAATAAATAATTTTTTCGTTAATGACCATTCATTTTGTTTGCACAATTATACTATACAAACGAAATATATTTTATAACATGTAAGATCATCTTCATAACGAGGAATGTTGATTCATACAGTAGATTTAGTTTNCAAACGAAATATATTTTATAACATGTAAGATCATCTTCATAACGAGGAATGTTGATTCATACAGTAGATTTAGTTTCGATCTGTTCATCGTGGGTATTTTCTCCCCTTTAGTAGCATTCCCCTACCACTGAACAGTTTTATTATTAATATGTTAGTATGTTAGCAGTAAGTTTCCGGTGCCTAAATTCTGCGAGATACGTGAGTTGTTTAAGCCGGCACTACACAAAACCCAATTTCTGCTACCTTCTGTTATATAGTTAATTTCACATAAGAAGGCCACATTCTGACAGTCAGTGAGTGGCACTTGATGTATTCAAAACAAACAACGTGCCATTTACAAAATCCTGTATCAGCTGATGCACGAAAATAACAAAAGTTAATATTACGTTGGCTATTCTGAATACACTGCCGACGAACATTACACCAGCCGAAAATATGCGATAAGAAAGAGTTCCATCCAAGGTTTAATTAATACATTTTATTTTACGTGGTCATAAAACAGCGGTTTTTAGTGTTAAAAACTAAACTTCCTGCTAAAGTAGAAATGTATAGGTGTTCAAAGTTTAAAGTCACATTAAAACGATCCATGTCCAAATGAAATGCAATTTCAAAAACTTTTTTCACATCTTAATCGCCCCTCTCCAACCCCGCTCTCATTGCGTGCTTGATATTAATTCTAAAAGCATACAGAAATATTGCATAATATTGTTGAATTATTTTCTCTAATAATTTGACAAAATATATTTGAAATACGTTTCTTTGCCAGCCAGTAATAGAACAACAGTCTTCTTTACAAAGGCGCCATCTATTTTCAAAAAATCTGTTGTGCACGCTACCTATTATCTCTTTTGCGAAGCATACGCCATATTGTTCTCTGAACACCCATTACCTTGTTTCCAAAGGAGTGGGACACCGCACTAGCACGCCATACCTGTAATGTGTGTTGCACTCACGTCTTCCCGCTGCTCCCCTCTACACATTCCTGCCCTTCCAGTTACATTTTGTTTGCGAACTGCCGTACAAACGCACTCCAAACCCCGTTTCGAGTCCTCTTTTGCCACCTGCCGCGCCACTCAAGCAGTTCGTCAATTGCCGCACGAAGCAGCACCTACTGGACGCTCTTACTCGCTCGACCAGTTATGTGTCCAATCAGCTGATGGCGGAAGGATACGTAGTCAGATGTAAACAGTGGCGCTACTTTCGCCGAGCTGTCAAAAAGTGGCCTTCTTATATGGTACAGAGTATACCCATGGGCACAACAGAAGGCATACAAGTTTCTATAACTGAAGAGAAGAAAGAACGCATCAATTCTTACCCACACGTTACCTAAAGTGCTAACAGAAAATTGTAAATGGCAGGCAAAACAACTCGCAGGGGTACAAATGCAGTGAAGTGTTATATGTAGACGCTTTGTAGTGCATCCAAAAGTACGAAAATTGTTTCTTTCCCCTGAAGACTGCATTTATTTAGGTTTCTAAGTAAAGTACTATTAATGTAAGAAACATGATATGAGTAATGGCACTGTTTATGTATGGAAAACAAGGTATTGTATTTACATATATGTACGATGGACATTTACGCCACTCATTAAAACATTAGTAAATTATTTAAACAGGGGCGGAGCCAGGAATTTAATTAGGGGAATTGGGGGGGAGGGGGGAATTTCTATTTTTGGACAAAATACGAAAGCTGTAATATTAAAAATTAATAGTTAAAATATTATTTATAAACAATGGGCTAATATACAGATATGGAACCACAAAATGCTATAAACAGCCTTCATGTTCGAGGGGGAACGCACATTTCTTGTATTAAAATAATATAAAATTTGTAATTTTGTTTTGAAATTTTATTTTTAAATATTTTATTTTCATTTCAGTGGAAGGGATATGACCCGATATCACCCCTTCCCGCTCCCATATTCCTCCCGGTTACGTCCCTGTTTTTNCATTTCAGTGGAAGGGATATGACCCGATATCACCCCTTCCCGCTCCCATATTCCTCCCGGTTACGTCCCTGTTTTTACATATGTATCTTTAATGAGCATAATAATCAATCTTGTGCTTTCCGTAATTTAACGAGTTTTTACGGTTAGCAGGCCAAAAGAAGGCGAACCAATCGCAATTTTAAACTTAAGGCTTCTATGTCTGCCTATTAACATTACTCACGCTACACAGCTCAAATTGTCTACTTAAGANCATTTCAGTGGAAGGGATATGACCCGATATCACCCCTTCCCGCTCCCATATTCCTCCCGGTTACGTCCCTGTTTTACATATGTATCTTTAATGAGCATAATAATCAATCTTGTGCTTTCCGTAATTTAACGAGTTTTTACGGTTAGCAGGCCAAAAGAAGGCGAACCAATCACAATTTTAAACTTAAGGCTTCTATGTCTGCCTATTAACATTACTCACGCTACACAGCTCAAATTGTCTACTTAAGAAACCAATCTACTTGATTAGCAAACAACTACAGTTAGTCAATTGCACTGTGCTGTTACTTACGTATTATTGCTTTCAGACAAAATGGTTCTGGAAATAAACATTTTCTAACAATAACATAAGTTATAACTAGCAATAATGTATCACATAAAAAATTTTGTTGCACGGCGGAGATTTAGACTCTAAAGCCCAACATTATGTTGTGCAGACCCGCGCACCAACCCACTGAGTTACACACACATGCTTCAGAATGTTTATGTCGTAATGTATATACATTGCCCAATTCCACAGTTATCTCATATTTTATAAAGTTTTGTTTATTGTTTTATTATGACAGTGTGAGTAGTTTTTAACATACATACGTTTTACAGAACCCGTAATCTTTTCGTAAACGGACATATACGGCTTCAGGTAATTACTCAGGTGTCTGCCATCTTGTACGTTCCAGCTTCGTGGGTACAGCAGACATTCAGAACACGTTCTACTGTTATGGAGTTTGGTCTGGGAGCGACAGAGATGGAGTATGGGTGAGAGAGAGGGTAGATGTCACAGTGGCAACGCTGCCGACTTCCCCACGCAGCCACCACGAAAATGGACTGGCGCTACATGGTGTTCATACTAAGAACTATAGATTCTTACCTGCTGGAGTGGTCAGAAACTTTAACGTGGGGAAGTTCACTCTAGGTATATTTACTCAATGGTATAGCACATAAGTATGCAAAGTGATCTGGGGTTTTGATCCGCCAAAATGTGCTGATTGAATCTTCTTTCCGTATTTACATTGATAGTTCTCTGAAAAATTGATGTGCCGTAGAACTTCATCCTGATTTAAAGATTTTTCAGTGTCATATATAGAAGTATACTAGTGTTGCATGTTTGCTGTATGTTGCATTAACTGATGAACATAAGTTCTTATAACATTATCTAATTCCTCTTTTGTACACTTGTCTTCTGTCTTGATATACAACATAAACTTTTAATCACATCAGATGTTAAATTTTTTCCCAGTTAACTTTAGCATTTTTATTTTTCTAAATGCCAGTGAAACGTTTTCACGTAGGGTAGATGCAGCAGTGGTCGGCCACCTACAGCAATATTGTACCTTCTGTTGCATGTATTTCACATCTTAATTTATTTTTTCTCTCAAAATTTTTTTTATTGTTACTCTCCACTATTTTTAAAACGTTTCAAATTGTTTATAAACATATAAGTACAAAAACAAAGACAGANTTTTATTGTTACTCTCCACTATTTTTAAAACGTTTCAAATTGTTTATAAACATATAAGTACAAAAACAAAGACAGAATTAATTTTCAAATAAAAAAGAGCACAAAACCCCAGTAGTCGGCCATGAAACTGCCAACAAAAGTGGAAAATGAGGACCTCATAAAGAAAGCAAGAAAACAATATAATTAAAAACATTAAATATATTTGCCCCATGTCTAAATAAATCTAATTTTTCCAGGAAATGTTTTTCCAACTTTTTTAAAAACACTTCAAATCAAAGACTTAGGTAATGAAAGGGTTCAGCATTCAGGCAAGATGTTTGTGGTGATCTTCAAACATCATTAACCCTCGTCCATATTGCTCTGGAATCTTTATTCGTCCAACAATATCTTTTTGTTCTAAAGGATATTCATCTAACACATCTGGATAACCATAGACAAATCCTCTAGGTTCCTTGGTTATTCTTGGCCTGATGAATGATGCAGCGTAGCTGCCATCTTCATTCAGTGATGTTACACAGCCAATAAAAAACCGCTTTGCAGCTCCTCCCTCCACATCTTGAAGTGCAATGACAAGTCAGTCATCTATCTCGACAGGTTCAGATTTTCCCACTGGTCTGGCATTAGGAAAAATTCTGCCAAACTTCCACATTTTTGAAGCTGGCTTGGTGATGTCTTCTCGGTGTAAGTCACTCTGTATCCCTGCACTTCTGTTCTCACTTGTATAATGCCATTTTTACTACAAAAGGTGCTAAGTTCAATTGTAAGATGCTATTTGTGACCATCCACAAACAGAATCACCGGTTTCTTCATATTTTTCGTTTCCAACCAACTGTTCACACCATTTGCAACATACTCAAAGAATNAAACAGAATCACTGGTTTCTTCATATTTTTCGTTTCCAACCAACTGTTCACACCATTTGCAACATACTCAAAGAATAGTTCACTTCGCATCCACCCACTTTCACTTCTTCCTAAGAACCAGTCACTAGACATGCTTTCAATAATGGAACGTGGTGGCTTGATGAAAGGGAAAACTACCATTGGGACCAGTGTCTTGCCACTAGCTGNAAGTTCACTTCGCATCCACCCACTTTCACTTCTTCCTAAGAACCAGTCACTAGGCATGCTTTCAATAATGGAACGTGGTGGCTTGATGAAAGGGAAAACTACCATTGGGACCAGTGTCTTGCCACTAGCTGAGAAAACTAGGAATACTGTGATTGTCTTTTTTTCATTGCTTAGCGTCACATCGTAAACATTTCTCCATCATTTTGGTGCTAAAACTTTCCCTGTTTTTGGACACAAACTGAAAGAAGTTTCATCGCCATTTAAAATTATTTCACGTTCTTGTAAAACATCTTCTATACCAATCTCTTTCAAATAAATCTTCAAGTTCCGTGAACCACTTTCTGATAAATTCTTCCGTCACTGTTGCATGTAAATTCTTCCGTCACTGTTGCATGTCCTTTCGTAAGACTTTCAGGCATCTTTGATACAAGTTGAGGGTGTCGTCTCAAGAAGTGTTTATACTAATTTATCCCAGGATGATTATTCTTAAATGGCATTGTTCTATTTGAAGCCTTAAGAATTTGTTGAACTGAATTCAGTAAGTTGTCCATTTTCGTAGGGAACCCTCTTTTCGCCAAGTCCTCTAGCCACTTGGCAAGCTTGCTTTCTTCTTCAGTGGACAAATAAGGATTGGGCCTCATTCGTGTAACGTCACCAGGAAGTCCAACTCTCCAACTAAGTTGATTCTGAAGAGACGTCTTTGGAACACCAAACCGCCTACTATCTTCTCTAACACTTATGTCGTTGTTTTGAACAGCTCTCAATGCCTCTACCGTAACATCTTAGAAGTAACTGTGGTCGTTTCCCTGCTGTTGCCATGGTTTCTTTGTGTAGGGTATTAGGCCTCACTTTCTGATTAGGCTCCGTTCACGAGTGATTGCACATACAAAAAAAAAATACTAGGTAGAACACTTATCATTGGGCAAGTAAATCTTTCAAAATTGTTTATGAGTTGTTTGCAGTAATAAAAGACGCATTGAACATGAAATTTCAAAATATCCAACAATTGGAAACCACTAGTTTCAGTGTTGTAATTCTGAAATCCAGTCGTCGAGCACTTCTGATTGTGTACTCAACCATTGGATTTTCACAGAAATGTACAAAACCCATGCCATTTTATGATAATAGAATCAAATTACTTGCTGGAAACATTACGTAAATAGCAAAATTCCATTTACAAAAAAAAAAAACCAGAGGTCTGCCACTTTGTCCGATCACTAGAAATACAAAATCAACAATCCGGTAGTCGGCCACTTTAAAATTTTAAATTCTTTGGATTTTCCTGCATTTTTATAATATTTAAATGAAAAATGACCTACTGTACATTTTAAAATCAAAGAGGTGTGTGTAATAATATCACAGTATAAATACACAAAACTTGCGTTATCTTTGTGGCAGATCATTTCATCAGCAAAAATAAACAGCCATTTTGGAACTGAGCATGGCCTACTTTATTCCAGAATTTAGTACGGCCAGAGAAATAAATGTTCTTATTTTAGCAAGATTGAATATTGTAAAGGAAGGGTGGCCGAGCACATGGATGTAAACAGNGCCACTTTAAAATTTTAAATTCTTTGGATTTTCCTGCATTTTTATAATATTTAAATGAAAAATAACCTACTGTACATTTTAAAATCAAAGAGGTGTGTGTAATAATATCACAGTATAAATACACAAAACTTGCGTTATCTTTGTGGCAGATCATTTCATCAGCAAAAATAAACAGCCATTTTGGAAGTGAGCATGGGCTACTTTATTCCAGAATTTAGTACGGCCAGAGAAATAAATGTTCTTATTTTAGCAAGATTGAATATTGCAAAGGAAGGGTGGCCGAGCACATGGATGTAAACAGAACTATTGCTAGGAGTGGCACTTCCATATTTCGGTAGCAAATGGGTTTATGTGGTCAACTACTGGTACATTTACCCTGCCTTACAGAGGCATGTTTCATGAGAAGTAGCATTGGGAATGGTTATTCAGAATGATCTGAAGCAACAAAATGTTGTATTGCTGATGTTTTTGTATTGCTCATATTAAAAAAAACTGTGTATGTAAGTTTTGTAATGAATCATTCAAACCATGCTTTTGTTTCTTTATTTTTCTTCGTGTTATAGTCTATTTTTTCCCAGCACATAATCTACTGTAGTTATTATTTTCCAAAAAGCCCCTGACAGCNACTGTTTATGTAAATTTTGTAATGAATCATTCAAACCATGCTTTTGTTTCTTTATTTTTCTTCGTGTTATAGTCTATTTTTTCCCAGCACANCTGTGTATGTAAGTTTTGTAATGAATCATTCAAACCATGCTTTTGTTTCTTTATTTTTCTTCGTGTTATAGTCTATTTTTTCCCAGCACATAATCTACTGTAGTTATTATTTTCCAAAAAGCCCCTGACAGCATTGCAGTGTTTTTATTTCTGCCAAAATTTATAAGTTTGCTTTTGTGATATTTAATTTTATTTTGCATCATTCTAAGGGCGGTGTTCATATCTTGAGCTCTGGCTTCGTCAAGACAATCTTATTTTGTGAACATCGCTTAAGCTTGGTCTCAAACACTGGCAAACAAGGTGGTCTTCATGAGATTGTCTTATTTTTGTGCACCTTGTGGCTGAATATTTCTGTTCCATAGTCACTGCTTGAGATCGCGATTTCGAACCACGTTTCATAGTCATTGAGACCTTGCTTAAGACTGCAAATAAGCTCGTATTCGCCAAGTCCACTGTGGAGGTGACTTGATACTGTGCTGTTTTTAACAACGGACGCTGATTGGATAACTTCATAAGTCGAACTAGCAAAGATTTCTGCAAAATGGCGATAGCAAAACATGCGTTAGGCTGAGATTAATGATTTAATTATGCATTTGGCTGAAAATCGAAATTGTTCCGCTCTGAGTAAGTTTTTACAGAACTCTAATTGTACAGATACCATTAATATTTTTATGTAATTCGCATAGTAGAACTTAAGTTCCACCAACTACAAAGTAAAAACTAGAGAGCGCTAAACACAAATACAACTTATTTACAACAAAATGTTTTTTCTTTTCAAATGTAATACAGTAGAGCACCCCCTTAACCGGNTTAACCGGAATTCTCTCAAACGGAACTCCCCTTATCCAGAACTAATTTTCCAAAAAAAAAATTCAAATGTCGCAAAGTTGTGCAATAACTATCCCGCACTCGCAGGAGGTCTTTCGTTGCTCACACCAGACTAGCCCGGTGAAGAGAGAGCCGGCCCAAGTGGCACAGCTACAGCTATGCTGCATAATGACACACGTGACAGTGACTGATGGCAATGTGCGACACATACCATTGGTTTTAGTGGTGCGACTTTCAGAATTTAGTGTTCTAACGTGTTAGTGTACATGTACCGTATTTTGGCGTGTATAGACCGCACCAGAAGTTTTTGATGAAAAATTAGGGGTAAAATACATTCACGGTATCTTCGATACTTTTTAAAAGAACCTTTGAAAAATCACCCTAGGAGTTACATGTTCAATTGGTTATAAAAAAATGGTATATGGAAAAAGGTTTTGTCTTGCTTTTAGCACTGAAGCACTATATAAATTGGTTGTTTTAAGTTTTAAGTATATTTTTTCAATAAATTTTAATAATTTGTTAAAAGTCCGTAAGAATTAACAACGGATTTTGAAGGGACATGTTGGTTATAGCTGAAAAGAAATAGTTCGTAGGTTAAATATTAATATGTATAAATTTAATGCCGTAATTGTAAAGTTAATATTGCTAAACTATATATTTACATTTTTACGTAGCACTCATGGGTAAAGATTTCACCGTTATTAATTGAAATTAAATAAATTTCAGTTGTTGTCCAGCGGACTCGTACACTCCATCTTGTTCGTTTGGGCACGTTTTTTTCAGAAGTATAACCACGCCATATTGGAGACGCTGAATTGTGGTTATAAAACTAACGTAACACATTCTTTCTACTTACAAGATAATTCTAGGTTAAGATGTAATTTTAGTATTAGCGTTGTTAGTCTTTGTAAGTTTTGAATAAACGTGCAAAATATAGAAAGGCGTTTGAATATTTCCGTTACGTAATTCCCTTTGCAATCCTTAACAGAAAAAAATATTTTAAAAGAATGAAAAGGAATCGATTTTTGGTCAAAAACTGATAATTGATTATTTTCAAAAGCTTTTTGTGGAGCTTAAGAGATAGCAGCACATTAGCGTTGGCTTAGACGTATTTCTCTTATATCGTCTTTGCGCCGCATGTAGTGTTTTGATGTTGTGGCAGTGAAGTGATACAGTTTCTTGACGGAAAAGCGATGTACCTACACCGCAGGTTTCAAAATGAAAGTGATTTTGTTCGCTGAAGAGTTTGGAAATCGAACCGCGGGCCGTGAATTCGTAGTAAATGAAACGTTAGTGCGGGGCTGGAGGAATTTTTCTCACTTATAAGTCGCACCCCAAGTTTTCAATAAATTTTTTTTTTAATAAAATGTGCCACTTATATGCGATAAAATACGGTACCATTTATCACAGTGAAATCTTTAACCTGAGTGCTACTTCCAAAAGTTTATTATGTAAAATTTAACTTTTTCCTTACACCAAATATGTAAATAAATCTTAATATAATAAGTAAACTTTAATGAAATTATATAATTAACAGTTCCGATATATACTTCAATCTACCTTTTTGTATGTATTACAATATTTTGCTAAATTGATTAGCATTTTTTAGACATTTGGAGAATTTTATTAAAGTATATGACAGTTAAGATTTACATGGCATTGTTTCTCTTCAAAAATTAATTTTTGTAGTTCCCACATGGCACTGTTTGTTTACAACACATTTGACAGGTGTCACATGGCAATGTTTTGTATACATACTGCGGAAGGATACATAATCGGCTCCCTGAAAGTAGATCTTTAGCAGGGCTTCATAAAATCTTGAAGTTACCGTGAATACATTATAATTAATATTTCAAGTATAGGGCCGCACTGAATTTTTGTATTCCCGTAAATATTGCCGGGCCTCATCGTGCTAGTGTGGCAACAGCAAACTATGGCAACGTCAAACTAATAAATTTGCCATTAAATGTTATCGTTGCCACGCCACCTGCTGAAAAGTAGCAACAGCGCAGTATTCTGCGTAAATAAAGCTTTTGTATTTATGTCAAAATGCCTCAACACTGTGTTTAAATTGCGAACCACGTGCACCATGCGTAGCCTGCTAGCTGTCGCCGCCAGGCAGGCAATGGTATGGTGCGTGTGTGCGTGCGGCGTCACACACACACAGCTACTACTGGCTGACTCATTCAACCAGAGAGAGAGAGAGAGCGAGGCAAACAAAAAAGAGGAGGAAGGAGGGAGAAATAAAAGAAAGGGTCCGAGCAAGCTTGCTTGGTGCTGGGCGGCTGCGGTTGCGGCCTTGGGAAGGGGGTGGTGGTGGTGGACAGGAAGGATGCCAAGCGAGAGGGTGACAGAAAAAAGAGAAAAGAAGTGCGCAAGCTGAATGGTGGCTACAGGNGGGCGGCTGCGGTTGCGGCCTTGGGAAGGGGGTGGTGGTGGTGGACAGGAAGGATGCCAAGCGAGAGGGTGACAGAAAAAAGAGAAAAGAAGTGCGCAAGCTGAATGGTGGCTACAGTATGCTGTGACCCATACGCGTTTAAACACACGTGACTTACGCACCCAAATATGGTTCCATTAAACAGTNGCGAGGCAAACAAAAAAGAGGAGGAAGGAGGGAGAAATAAAAGAAAGGGTCCGAGCAAGCTTGCTTGGTGCTGGGTGGCTGCGGTTGCGGCCTTGGGAAGGGGGTGGTGGTGGTGGACAGGAAGGATGCCAAGCGAGAGGGTGACAGAAAAAAGAGAAAAGAAGTGCGCAAGCTGAATGGTGGCTACAGGTGATACAAAGCAGAACAGTCAGAGCAGTCGAGGACAGGCAGGCTACAGTATGCTGTGACCCATACGCGTTTAAACACACGTGACTTACGCACCCAAATATGGTTCCATTAAACAGTGGCAAAGTTCTTCAGCTATTCTGGTATTTTCAGTTACAAAAACACCTATACAACAGCTTATAGAGAGGCAAACATGTTTTCACTGGTTATACACTAAATCATCTGCTAAGTATTCAGCTGGCTTGTAAAGGCCCACATGCTGTTTTCCATTTGTCTGCACCTTACTTTTAAAGAGAGAGAGAGAGAGAGAGAGAGAAATAAAGTGTGGGCACACACACTGGTGCATGGTCATAGCAAAGTATTTGTGAGGTTTGAAATGTGCTAATGATTGGAAGTATGCCCAACATATCCATTTTTATGCTTGAAATAACTAACACTTTAATAGCGAGGAAAACATCTTCATGTGAGGGTCTGTTTGTTCTGTGGGTAATAGGAACTCTTTATCACACCACAATAGTCATAATTGTGCTTGAGAAAAAAAATTATGTAATACCCAAAAATTTTAGTACTGTGTTGCAAAAATAATGAAATACTAATAATCTATCTAAAACAACAGTAAAATGTGAACAAAAATAATAAATGGTTACACTAGTTCACTGTGAAGACATGGTTAAAGGATGGAAACATGAATGAGACACATGTTGCAAGAATAACAGTCAATCATCATGGCATTGCTAATGCAACAAGTCTAGTTGAAAACAGCACAAGGTAGCCTGCAGTGCTTTTATCATTTTGAAAAAAAATATACATAAAATTGAAATTGCTAAGTAGAAACACCACAGTATGTGAGAAATTGATTAGGTAACTAATTTCCTGTGTGCGCACTACTTTCAGCAAGTGCTGCCAACATGAATGCATGCGCACGNTCCTGTGTGCGCACTACTTTCAGCAAGTGCTGCCAACATGAATGCATGCGCACGTTTGTTATGAACCAGCTGATGGCAGGAATTACAAGTGTGGTGTCTTTTGTTGCAGCACCATTACAAAGTTGGTGGTTTTTTCCTGTCATCCAACTGTCAAAATGTGGCTTTTATACAGCTGAAGAGTGTATACACACATTCTTAAAATATGTTAATTTCATTTTATAGATGACTGTTTCTTGAGAGCACATGGTTTATCACGTGGTTTTCACTTTCACAGTGTACTCTATCATATTTTTGTCCTACATGCTATGCGAATATGATTTGTTATATATGGGTTAATAGTTTTGGCTAGTTAGAATATTACCAGTAGGTTTATTAAAAAAAAGGGGGTGTCATTTTACTTACTCACTCATAGTGTTCTTTCACTTTTAATTTTCAGCTAGCATGACTCCCTTCCTTCCACCCCTCAAGTTTAAACGTCAGTTTAATCATATTTAATTTTCAGATTGTTAACTGTAAAGATGAAGATGATAGAGATGAAGGTCATGGTGATGGAAGTGTCATTGTTCTCGACTCCGATTCATCTACTGATCCTTGTGACCCAGTTATTAAAAAAGAGGTGAGCTAAAAATTCAGTGCATGTGTAGTATGATTTTCCTGCCAATAACAGTTATTGGATGCCTGTTATGGAAGTGGTTTTTGTACTTTTAAATGTAGTTCTGAGTTACCAGAGTCTTCTCTTGTATTGTACTAGTAAGAACGGTAAGATGTGTTTAGTAGTAGTGCTAGCTTGTGCAATGCAAAACACACACTTAGAAAATACATGACTTAGTATACAAATCGAAAGCTGTGGCTCATACATTATGGTCAGACTTCAGAAATGAAAAGTCTGTTTTCATATAACCCTGGCAGATTCAGCTCTATATAAATGAAAACATATTGGATGACCAAAATTAAGGTTAAGCTCAGTGACAAAAATCTCTTTGAAAGTTTTGAATTTGAAATGTTGAATAGGACTTCTTGTTACAAAAGTGATATTGCACCACCTGCCCAAGCAAACGCCTGGACACAACCTTAAAGATAATGCCTTGGGGTGTCCCCAAATGACCGCTCTAGGACAGCTGTTACACGTGGATCAGGTTTTGGTTATCCGAAGATGTGGACGAGTACACAATAGTAACAGAAGGCCGAGCAGCCTTCCCACAAACCCTCCATTCATGCACCACAATAATTAACAAAGCAATATATTGTGGTCAATAAAAAAGGACTTAAGAATTGTTAAATGAAAAAGATATTCACATACTCTTAAGCAAGATATATTTGGACTTTCTCTTTTTTTTTATTATATATATATATATATATATATATAGCCTTCAAGACGTATTTTATCTTAGTGTGTCACTATTACATTATCTTCTCAAAAAAAACATTACACAGATTGACATTTGACAGACAATGCGTACTGGCAGTAACAGGGATTAAAAAGAATTATTCAATACATAAAAAGAAGGGTGCACCCTAGACACTAACATTAATTGCAAAACCAAGATATCTAATTTTTTTTAGACCTAAAGGAAAATTATCGATATGATTTCATTTTTATAAAAAAAATTAAATTTTTTTTACATAAAATTTTTGTTGGCATGTTTTTATGGATTGAAGATCCCATCACATAATACCTAATTATATTGGCCATTTCATCATGCAGAGATTGATTACATGCTTATCTGTGTGAAGAATGAAAAAAGCCAGATGCATAAATGTGCCAGGTTGGGAAGCGTCCACATGGACGTACGTCCCAGAAGAAGTAAGATGCAGAATGGCAGCATTGTACAGAAGCAGGCAAAGCCGCGCACTGCTAACTAAAATCACAAAGTATGAAAAAAAAAAAAAGATTTTAAATAGGTTTGACAAAAAGAAGCACAAGGTAACTGGGAAAATATAAATATTAAAACTGTACCTACAGAAGTGAAGAAAGGTAATTAATAGTGCTGGGCCGATACCGATACTATAGTATAGGCCGATATCAGCAGTATCTGTAGCATCGGTAAAACATATTGCAGATACTTAGCGCCGATACTACTGTATTTATTTTCTATTTCTCCGTGTATCCACTTACCTTACACCCACTCACTCACTGTATTTACTGTGATATCTATACCAATTTTTTTTTCCAATTCTGTTTCTTATTCCGTGAAGTTTTCCCGATAATAAGTAGTGCAGAATTAAAAACACAGGATGTTAATACGACCTTTGCAGCTACTAGAGATATTGAAAATAATGTAGGCCTACGCACCACTGTAATCAAAGTTAAATATTCCAACACTTTACATGTTCTTCTTCAAGCACAATTGAGTCAAATATTGATTTATTTCCATTAATATATTGGTTTTCAACACGACTATATGTATGTTATAAACAGCGCATCAAACTATTTTTTTTNTTTTTTTCCAATTCTGTTTCTTATTCCGTGAAGTTTTCCCGATAATAAGTAGTGCAGAATTAAAAACACAGGATGGTAATACGGCCTTTGTAGCTACTCGAGATATTGAAAATATGTAGGCCTACGCACCACAAATTTTGCATCACTGTAATCAAAGTTAAATATTCCAACACTTTACATGTTATTCTTCAAGCACAATTGAGTCAAATATTTATTTATTTCCATTAATATATTGGTTTTCAACACGACTATATGTATGTTATAAACAGCGCATCAAACTATTTTTTTTTTTCACGCAACTACTTGCATTCTCTATTTGGGTGCCGAGCCAAAGCAAAAAATACCGACCACAGCTAAAATATGGCTTTAAAATTATACATCAATTTTTAATAATGTAAAATCTAAAGTTAATTTGTTTACTATTGACATTTATTCAACTAAAAACAAGTGTGGCCACGACATGTTTCCTTCACATTTGTTTGCAATGTGGCGCGCGGCGCAGTTCGGTTCTACTGTTACCAACATTTTCATAGCAGTTGTGTACCTTAACTAAGTTTTCTACCTTCACTAGAAATGCTCTGAATCTGCTTGCTTAAGTTAAATACAAAATCCACACACAGAGAATGTATGTAAATGTACTGAAATAATAAACGCCACGAAGCGCGACATGATGGTGTGTGTGAGTGAGTGAGTGAGAGAGACAGACAGACAGACAGACAGACATAGAAAGAGGTAGAAAAAGTGCAAACGAGTCCATGCGCATGCACAGTGAGTGTGTTATTTGTTTTCTTCGAAGTGCACACAGATGTCTTCCTTTTGGTTATGTCAATGTAATGCAGACTTTTCNTGTGTTATTTGTTTTCTTCGAAGTGCACACAGATGTCTTCCTTTTGGTTATGTCAATGTAATGCAGACTTTTCCAGAAATTATATCATGCAGGCATATCAATTTACGGGCGATAACTAATTCATTCATTACTCTGTGGAAGAAATTTATTGTTTTGTTTTGTATAAATGGCCTTCCAAGGTAAAACTGAACGTCTCAATGTGTCACACATCACGTGATTTCAAGAATATTGTGCATTTCCCAAAACAATATCATTTTTAAAAAATACCGTAAACGTTAAGGCAAGTCGTACTTATATGTATATTATTCTTTTTGCAAATTTTTCAGTGTTACGTTTTTAACTTTTGAATTTGTTGCAATTAGCGGTGTTTGTTTAATTATACAACGGAATGTAAACAAAACAAATTGAGCGCCGCGCCTTGGAAGTTAAATACGTGTATTAACACAGATATTGGATGTTATTTATAATGCTGAAGATATCACAAAATCAAAAAATTAGTTTACATATCCCCATTAATTAATTAAGCATGATTATTTTTATGCTAATGGTGGATTAAACATTTTAGGCTGAAAACTTCAGAGTTCACTCGAAGATTTATTTTTTTTAAGTCTAAGTCAAAGTCGAAAGAACAAAAATCTTTGATTCAATTTTGAAAATGCGAAGCTCTGCACGTCCTGGACGGCAACTGGACGTAGTAATCGAAAGACGGTTTGTTAGTGGTGTTGAGCTCATGATGCTTTTGGCATAGCTTTTTGCTTGATCACACCCGAAGTCCGCCATTTTTCATTACTAACGAATTGTACTTAGGCGCTCACTTATGAATGCAAAGATTTTGTGAGAAACACTTAGCTTCTTGCCAGATCGACTCACGAAAATACACCTACTATTAACATAACTATTTTTGTATTATCAGCACTGTGTTGTTATATGGTTACATGTTGTATGCAGACCAAGATATTGATTTAGAGTTTTTTATGTTTTGGTGATAGTTAAACCGTTTCAATGGCAGGGAAGAAAAGTGATGTTTGGAAGTATTTTGTTATACAATCAAATGAAGANGATAGTTAAACCGTTTCAATGGCAGGGAAGAAAAGTGATGTTTGGAAGTATTTTGTTATACAATCAAATGAAGATACCAAGGCAACATGCACTTTCTGCCATGCAAAAATTTCCCGTGGTGGTACTAACANTACAATCAAATGAAGATACCAAGGCAACATGCACTTTCTGCCATGCAAAAATTTCCCGTGGTGGTACTAACACACGAGGATTTACTACGTCAAACATGAAAAAACATTTAGATTCAGTTCACAGCAGGGACATGAAAATTATGAACTGAGAGAAAGAACCACGCACTTGTTTTGAACATGCTCAGATGTGTGCCTGGCACCAGTGGTGTGCAAATCAATGTTAGTGGTTCAAGTCAACGTTCCTGTGCTAGTAATTCATCCATGAGCAGTGAGGATTGTAGTTGACTTCCCTCCCAATCATCCTCGTCCACGACCATACCGATTTATAGTCAGAGTAAACCTAAAATTCACAAAATTAATTACGTGTTTGTGAAAAAAACACCACTGTCAACCTGCAGTTCAAAGCTCATACAAATCACACAGCTCATTGGCAAAATTATATGCTGTGACGTACTTCCCTTCAGGATCGTTGAAAGTGAGGGATTTAATGACCTTATTTCATTTTTGGAACCAAGATATAAAANGACGTACTTCCCTTCAGGATCGTTGAAAGTGAGGGATTTAATGACCTTATTTCATTTTTGGAACCAAGATATAAAACACCTGACCGAACAAAATTCTCCAGGACTGTAATTCCCGAGCTGTACCAAAGGGTGCAGAGTAGAGTTAAGAGGGGTTTTATTGGTGTGGAGCATGTTAACTTCTGATTTGTTGTCCATGCATGCTTGTGATGATTTTATTTCACACACTGCTCACTTTGTGGANCGAGCTGTACCAAAGGGTGCAGAGTAGAGTTAAGAGGGGTTTTATTGGTATGGAGCATGTTAACTTCTGATTTGTTGTCCATGCATGCTTGTGATGATTTTATTTCACACACTGCTCACTTTGTGGACAACAATTTTGATCATCGATCCTTGTGCTTAGAAGTTCTGCCATTTTCATTAGCAAAAGCACGCTGCAGATAGCATAGCCACAATACTGAAAAGAATCTGTGGAATTGCGTAAATGGCAAAGTTCATGCTGTTGTCGCAGATAATGCTGGGAATATGAGAAATGGTGTTGCTCAAGCAAATTATCATCAAGTTCCGTGTACTCCTCACACATTACAGCTAGTCATCAAAGAAACTTTCTTCAGTCAACTAAATATCAGATACCTGTGCAAAAGCCCGACGAATAGTAGCACATTTCAAACACTCAATCAGTTCATCCAAACTACTTAAAAATTTCCAGAAAAATCACAACATGCCTGTTTATCGTCTCATGCCACCTCATGCTGGAACGTCTGATAGAACAATTGCATGCAATTACATAACTCACTCCAGAAATAAGCATCCACGCCGAGTTGGCATCAAGCAAATGGTCTCTTTTGGAGCATGCAGTGAATACTCTTAAGAGTTTAAGCGGTCATGCGGTAAGAGGCCGCGCACTGGCCGAAGCTGTAGCACATAGGCGTCGACAGACGCAGCAAAAGTTAAGTTGTGCGTTATGCCGGAGGGGTCGTGAGTCTGTTCTGGAGGGGAGGCGTACTCGGGGGTGCAAAAAGTTAACAAAAAAGTTCCAGTATATTTAAAAGTCTATTGCAGCTACGTGATTCAAGTACAAAAGTTGCTTCACCACCGAGACGCTTGGAGCGACCTGCCCTGATGCCTGCTACTCTCAGACTGAAGAGGGGTTAGTGTGGCAGAGATAATGGAAGTTGACTACCGTCTGCCAAAACAGAATATCCCTTGACAAAAACGAAATGAATGAATTGAAACAAGTAACCCTTGAAAAATAGATTATATTTAGCAAAACGTGACTTGTGGTTTACACTGGCAAACACAAATACGATAAGAATTACGTAGCAATAATTTTTATATAATTTTCAAATTTGAAAATGAGTCTATGCTGCTACCTGAAAGAAAGAAAACACACATTGAACACTTTGAAATAAGGAGAGAATGATTATGCATTAATTAAAAAGTATTTTAATTAATATAAAAACTTTGTTAAGTTTGCCAAGAGAATTTTGGCTTGGTTCAGTTAGAATTCAAGTGTTCCACTGCTGGAGTCAAGACACATGTGTCTTTTTTTTTTATGCACCCCACTGGTTAAAATGTAATTACTAATACTGTGTTACTTTATTAAGCATTGCCTGATGCACTTGTTAGTTTTCGATGAAGTTGCGGGATTACTTTGTTCTCTGCGACCACGTGGTCTGCACTTTGCACCCTTGGTATCTTGCTACCCGTGCAGGGATTTTGTCACATTCATTTCCGGGCTTGTCATTAGTTATGAAGAATTGATCAGGGTAATTGGTGTGGTTTGCACAAAATTACGTCTTGTGGCATGCATAGTTGTTTCACTGACTTGGGTAGCACAAAGTTGGTCGTGTGGCCTCCGGTCGGCGGCATGCGGCCGGTACCTTGAGTAGGTAGTTCCTACTTGCTCCGATAGGTTGTGTGCGCGGATCGACAATGGCTCTGGGGAAGCTGCGGACAGCATCACTCTCTTGTTGTGTTCTTCTGTGCTGCCAAATATCAAGACATCATCCGCCTGATTGATTATTCCCGGTATTGGCTGCTTCTTGTATATTTTGCATCTGCCGCTGGTAGTGCACTGGTCCTGAATTAATTCGAAAGGGCAGTCGCTGGAAAAGGTAGCGTCCAAATGGAGTTAAAAATATTGTTAATGGGGCACTGGCTTCTGCTAGAGGCACTTGCCAAAATCCTCAGGAAGCATCGAGCACTGTAAAGACTTTCGCACACTTATCACGAGAGTGATTCATCCACTGATGAGAGTTGCCATCTTTGACGTAGTATGTTCTTGTTTAGCTCTGTATAATCCATGCATATTCGTATTGAGCTATCTTTCTTTGGGACAACCACCATTGGGCCACACCATTCTGTTGGTGTGTCAACAGGTGCGATGACCTCCTCTTACACCATCTTGGAACTCTTTTTTTTACTGCATCCCTCAATGGCAGTGCTACTCTTATAGGTGCCTCTATGGCATATGGAGTACTGTCTTTTTTTTTGCTTGATCGTATACTCATGACTTAATTTCCGTAGGCCTAGAAATACCCCTTCGTATTCCTTAAAAGCTGCACTGCTTGCCGTCTATATTACTTCATTGACATTTATCTTAACAATTTCCAAAGCTGTAAGTGCTGGCGTGCCTAGTAGTGGTACCTCCTGTCCTTGTACCACAAATATTTCCTGTACCGTCTGCTTGTCCACATACGTCATCATCTCCAATGCTGTACCTGACACGTTCACAGCCTGCTTCCCTGCGCCAAATAGTTTCTTACTTGTTCCCACAACTGTCACATTTGCACCTGTGTCAATTTTGAACATTACACTCACTCCGTGTTTTCACTTCCGCCATCTACGACTTAGTACATTCAATCGCCATTGCTATCTCCCCCATTTAGTACTCAGATTCTTCAACTTCTACTTCTTGCAGCCTCTCTGTTTTACAACACCTACTTGTAATGACCCATGTGACCGCACTTGTAACACAAACTCTTGTTTGCAGGGCATCTAAACCGTGGGTGTTCTGGTGCCCTACCACATTTGGAACCGTTTCTTTTTTCACTGTGTTATGCCTGTTGCCTTCTTTGTGACCAGTTCACCCTTGCTGCAAAAAGGCGGTGTCCTGGTATTCTTTGTAATTTTCACTGCTTCTACCTTGTCATCCTCTGTATGTGATACCATTTGCTGTTGATGTTTTACCGACTCCGCTTGACGTATTTGCCATACCGCTTTCTCCAAAGTCAGGTCGTGATCCAACTGCATTGTTACGGACAGTGCATCGTTTGCCACTCCAATAACTATAACCATGGTAATCAACTTGTCTTTTAAGTTCTGAAGCTAGCATGTTTCTGCCACCTTAAATATATAATTAATAAATGTATCCGTTGTGACACTATCCACCTGTCATCCTTGAAAAACTTTACCCTCTCGTATAAAATGTTTTTTTTTCACAGTGAAAAATCTGTCAAACTTTTGTTTAACTCTTTTGTATTTCGTACTTTCCGAAGATGTTAAACGAGTCCAACATGTCATCCGCTTCTGGCTCCATACAATAGAGTAACATGTTTCCTTGGCCTTCTTCAGGCTTCTTATCCAACTCTGAAGCAATTCAAAAACGTTCTAAACGTTTATCCATTTACTTCACTCACCCGGATTACTAAAGTCAAAATTCTCCAGTCGGACAACTTGAAACTGTGCCTACACCATTGTGTTAACTTACATAAATTTGCTCGCCCCAGCAATGAAATCGCGTAACCTGTTCACCGCTTGGAGTCGTCATTCCTTACTGTATTGCCTTTTACAAAAACTCATCTACGAGACCATAAAAACAACTATGAAGGGGTTTAACAACTTCTGACACCATGTAATGTTATTTAATTATACACGCACGCAGGCGACCGTGTTCTTGCCATGCCCCCCTGCCCATCTAATAATATTGACTGCCTTGTCGTTGTCCTGTTTGCATACATAAACATAGCCCGTACCTGTTGACTCCTGGACTAAATGTCAGAGAAGTGTTTTTTTTGCATCATTGTGAACATTTTCTGAGCCCCATTTTTTTTTTTAAGAAAATATTATTCATATTGAAGGGTTTTATTTATCCCTAATTAATATTGTAAGAGAGAGGGTAGTTTTTGCACAAAACCCATTGCATTAATAATTTAAATTCCTATTTAAATATTTCCTGGTGGCAGCATCTTTTTAAATCCTTTTCTAAGTCAATAAATAGTGTAAAACTATTGTGTTTGTGTAATTGTTTGGTTTTTAATATTGTGCCCATGTTCTAATTTAGGAGAACTTCAGAGCCTAGTGTATTGTGTTCTGGCAAACTGCCAGTATTTATTTTAGTGTGCTCTCTGATTGTTGAATGTGTTTTGGGAACACAGTAAAAAGACTCATTTTAAAATTTTTTTTGTTTTTATTAAGACTTAAAAATATGTATAGAAAATAAAAAAAACTTAAATATTTTTTAATTTATGGGAGAAAAAATTGGAAAATGTGAGAATTTTGACAAAGATATTACGATTACAATTTTGAAGGATTGTCTATATTATAAGTTTTTTTCAAATATAATCTCTCCTGAAGAATTACTGTTTTGCTTAGTAAGCCCATAAAAAAATCTGTCATGTAATAGCTAATTAAGTACATTTTTACACGTATTTGAGGTATGGTTTGGGTATTTCTTTGAAGGATGGTATGATCATAAAATAAATATCTTATGGAGAAAATTTTTTTTTACAGAAAATGGACTGGTGGAGTGAAGATGTTTTTGGCAATGAGTGTTGGAGTCTAAAGCATGTGAAGGAATCTTGTGAAACTGTTCTTCCACGAATAACACAAAAAAATAATAACTTTATGGTAAGTCTGAATTGTTTAACTTATTTAAAAGCAACAGTTCTCATGGGCCAGTATTGGTTTCTTTAAGGATGCTCCAATTTTCCTATAGCTTCATTCTACTAACCACTTTATCCTTCCCTTCACACACACACACGTATTCAAACACACAATTGTACATGTTATTTTCTCTATTCTTCTGTAGTCAGTCATTGCATTTATTGTTAAGTAGGGTTACCAGATGTGTGGTATTCAAAAAGAGGTCACGTTCAAGTAACTAGCATTAAAAAAACAAGACACATGCAAGAAAGTGACACAAAAAAAGAGAACACATAATTTTACAATGGAAAAATATAATGCTATACAAATATTATATTAGTTTTTATTATACACCAGAGAGCCAAAAAAAAAACTGGTATAGGCGTGCGTATGCAAATAACAGAGGTATTGAACCAATCAGAGTAACGCGATGCGGTCGGCAGCGCCTATATAAGACAACAAGCGTCTGGCAAAGTTGCCATATCGGTTACTGCTGCTACGATGGCAGGTTATCAAGATTTAAGTGCGTTTGAACGTGGTGTTATAGTAGGTGCACAAGAGATGGGACATAGCATCTTCGAGGTATCAATCAAATTTGTATTTTTGCGTACGACCAATTCACGAGTGTACCGTGAACATCGGGAATACGGTAAAACATCAAATATTCAACATCGCTGCTGCCGGAAAAAGATTGTGAACAAACGGGACAAACGACAACTGACGTTAATCATTAAACATGACAGACATGCAACCCTTTCTCAAATTGGTGCAAATTTCAATGGTGGGGCATCAACAAGTGCCAGCGTGCGAACTATTCAACGGACCATCATTGATATTGGCTTTCGGAGCCGAAGGCCCACTCGTGTACCGTTGTTGACTGCACGACAAAAAACTTTACGCCCCGCCTGGACCTGCTACCACCGCCATTGGACTGTTGATGACTGGAAACACGTTGCCTGGTCTGACGAGTCTCATTTCCAATTGTATCTCGCGGATGGACATGTACAGGTATGGATACATCCTCATGAATCCATGGACCCTACATGTCAACAGGGGACTGTTCAAGCTGGTGGAGGCTCTGTCATGGTATGGGGCGTGTGCAGTTGGCGTGAAATGGGACCCCTGATACGTCTAGATACGACTCTGACAGGTGACAGATACGTAAGCATCCTGTCCGATCACCTACACCTATTCATGTCCATTGTGCTTTCCGACGGATGTGGACAATTCCAGCAGGACAATGCGACACCCCACACATCGAAAGTTGCTACCGAGTGGCTCCAGGAACACTCTTCTGACTGTATAGACACTTTGGCCACCTAAATCACCAGTAATGAACATTATTAAGCATATCTGGGATGCCTTGCAACGTGCCGTTCAGAAGAGATCTCCACCGCCTCGCACTTATATGGATTTGTGGACTGCCCTGCAGGATTCATTGTCTGAATTGCCTCCTGCATACCTTCAGACATTAGTCGAGTCCATGCCGCGTCATCTTGTGGCACTTCTGCGTGCTCGCGGGGGCCCTAAACGATATTAGGCAGGTGTACCAGTTTTTTTGGCTCTTCAGTGTATCTCAGGACAGTCAGAATTATATTACATGCAAAACTGTATCCCAGATTTGATTAAGTATAATTTAAAAAAATTAAGTAGAAACTAGAAAGCACTAAACACAATACAACTTATTTACGAAAAAATGTTTTTTCTTTTCAAAGGTAATAGTATTTTACAATAAGTATACACGTATGTAACAAGAAACAAAATATAATAATTTATACTGTGTGTTAAATTGAAAATAAAAGTAGAAGTTTTGTAAATATTAATATGTTATACACTGTATATTTTTAATCAAAACGTTGTATAAAATGTCTTGACCCTATATTTGGTTTGGTCATTTCCGTTCAAAAGTGATCTCTCAATAGTATGCCGAGTTATTTTCTGCCTGTTCGTGTAAACAAATCCCGTTATTCATACAGTTTTCTTTACAATCTCGTTTTACTCTTGTCCGCAACATTTTCCTGAGCTAGAAAAGCAATTTCATTATTTTTACCACATTAACGACTCTTTGTTTGTTTTAACCATGTTTTTTGTATTTGCAATACTTATGTATAGATTGGAATACTTTATTTTTCAAATGGCATATAATATCACAAATACATTACGTTGTGGTGACAAAAAATGTGTATTTATTTCTATTTTGTGTCTAGTTGCCATGTTTCGTTTTAATTCGAGCCTTTGTAGCATGCCTTAAGCTCGTGCTTGACCAAGCCAGAAGTGGTAAAATATAAGCTATGCCTTGAGCACGCCACCTTGACGAAGATAGTCTTGTTTGTAGACTATGAAACGTGGTGCGGAAATAACACTGTCTCTAGAAATAAGATGGTCTTGACCAAGACTGGCTTAAGCTCAGCCTTGAGACATGACTATGAGTACCACCCTAAGAGAAGTTAGTGACTGCACGTTGGATAACAGACTTATATCTTCTGACCAGTCGACCAGAAGTTGCCAACCTGTACGATTTGTCCTTACAATGTATGATTTTATCCCCTATTGTACGTTTGCCTCATTTGTTTGTATGAATTACCACATGTATCACTAATCTATAGTGCGTGGTAGTGCAGGCGGTAAAGTGGTTGCAAAGGAATTTTTCATGTAAGTCAGGGAGGATACTGTAAATAGGAAAGGACTTTTTCGCTTTCTATAGCTGCTCAAATGGTCGAAACTGTGGCCGAAGGTCGCTACATCAATTAGCCATAATGGCTTCTGTTTTTCATAGTAGCGTTGCAAAAAAAAATGGTACTTCAAATTTAGCCTCATCTTAGGATGTTTGTAAAGTAATAACGTTTTGAGTGGCATCAATTTTTTTCAGCTCATGCCTTTTCCTGTATCCCGTGTCCTCCAACATATTGCAGAGTGCTTCCGCATCTGAATGAAGTGACAAAAGAACCATTTGTTTGTGAGTCGTCGTGGAGTGATAAGTGGCTTGTGGATTGCTGTGTATGGCGTGCAGGGTTTGGGTGGTGGTAATGTGGTCGAATTGGGTTTTGCGATCCATAAATTTTGATCGCAGGTAAGCAATGGATGTCGATGAACAAACTGTGCACAAGAGGAAATTATCAGTTGGGCAAGCTCATAATGGTGTAACATTCCACGTCAAGGATTAACGAATGGAAGTTACGGCTCAGTTAGCTCAATCGGAAAAAGCATGAAACTTTAAAGGCGCCAAAACTAATCTGAAAATAAAGTCCATTTCTGTTTATTACTTTGTACTTTTATTTATCATTTAATAAAACAGTTCAGAACCCTCGTCAGGTATGCAGAGTACAAACAGGTTCTACAGGCAAACAAACACAGAGCAGCGCCACAGTCGTTTGATTATTCATTTACGTCTTTAAAACTTGCCTTGCAAGATGAAATACAGGTAGCGACCTCCCACACCGGCGGAGAAATAAATGAGTGGAATAAAGTTGCCCGTGTGTGGGGCTACTTGCCGCTCCCGACGCGGCCTCGACGAGTGCTGGTTGTCTACTGCTAGCCGGCGATATATGCACACGGAGTATTGGTTGCTGCTGGCCCATCGCCCCCCCTCCCCCTTCTCCACAGATAACGGCATGGCGAACTGCGTAGCCATCCAAACTTCATTGTCGGTAAGAAATAATCAAGCCTTCTAGAACAAAAACTGTCGTTTGCAGTTCGGAAAGCTTCTATCTACTAATGCTGATGCGTAACAAAACTAAAATTTCAAAAAAGCAAACGTATGTCCGACAAACGAACTACCACAATAAACGAACTACCACAATAAACGAACTACCACAGCAAGAACTTTGAATCCTAATAAAATATTACTAAGCCTCGCAAAACGAAAGAAATTTAATCAAGTATCCCGATAATTAATATATTGCGTTGTTACAATGGTAGTCGGGAGGCAAAAAGTAATCACATAGGGATTGATGACTCTTTGATGAAACCTCTTAATACTGCGAGTCAGGTTAACCCTTCCCAATTATGCTATCCTCGGGATAGTTCAGGTTCCTTTGTTGTTTTTTTGTTTTTGTTGAGTCGCAAGTCACAAATATTGGCAATCTACGCCCTATTTCTTTAGGTCGCTTACTTCATCCCAACCGAGATATTTTACATATCCAACGAGCGGGCCCAGCTAAATTGAAAATTACTTGTACTTCTGGTCTTTCAGCCAATCAGTTTATGTGTTCAGATTTACCGACGAAATTGAAAGTGTCTGTAACTATACATACTAGCCTTGTATAACGCCAAGGTTTGGTGTATGGCATCCCTCTCGATATGTCTGTAGATGAAATTCGAGAAGGTCTGGAATGCAATTCCAAGGTTCTTTCCATTGAGAAGTTAACCAAACATGTCATTAATGGTTCTGTATCGGAACGGGTCCCTATCCGACTTGTTAGCCCAACCTTTGAAGGGCAGCACTTTCCGTCTGAAGTCATAGTCTACAAAGAGATTTTCAAAATTAAACTTTGTGTGCAATCTGTGTTGCAGTGTTTTTGGTGTTCCCGCTTCGGACACGTCCTAAAACATTGCCGCTCTAAAAATGTTTGCTGCCCTGCTTGTTCCCAACCTCATGACGTAGCCGATTGTTCCACTGTGGATACACCTGTCTGTATGCACTGTTCTGGTTAGCACCTGGCTAATGATAAGGCTAAATGTCCAGTTTGGGAGATGGAGCACGACGTCAAACGTGTTATGGCATATTACAACCTTTCTTATGCCAATGCCAAAACTAAAGTCCAACCTTATTTCCGGGTCTTTCCGGTGCCACAACCACAGCCTTCGTATCCAATTATATCGCACCCACCTCACTAGCTCAATTTCCACCTTTGCCCACACCATCAGTTCTTCCTCCCTTGCTGCCTTCGGCCTTCCCGACTACATATTCGCTAGTTACACAGGTCTCCACCCAACCCTCTCAAATGGCCACAGTGCGGTCCGATGACTATACTGTTTGCTATAAGACGCTACCTCCAGTGACTTGTAACACTGTTACCCCTTCATTTAATATTGAGACTACTGCGCTCAATTCAAACCGGATGCTGTCGACAGTTTTCTCTCCCCTGATCCTAC
The DNA here is from genome assembly GCA_002778355.1 of Clitarchus hookeri. Lineage (NCBI taxonomy): Eukaryota > Metazoa > Arthropoda > Insecta > Phasmatodea > Phasmatidae > Clitarchus > Clitarchus hookeri. The sequence goes on from NQII01001155.1 coordinate 113,183, forward strand.
CCCACTACCTGACGAGATTCCGCCCGCTGAGGTGCGTGAGGTCACTACACTTAATAAAGACAAATTGAATTCCTTGATCGACACAATTGAGCGTATGTTCACCACAGCAAAAAAAGACTCTACTTATAATTTTGACGGGGAGAGTCTTGTTCAATCATTTATTCAAATTCTCCTATATGGGGATGTGACTTTTTGAAGTGAGTGTGTCTGCTTTTCTTTTCCTATTTCTTGCTACAATTGTTTCCTCCATGTTTTTGTACCATACAGTGGAACGTTAGATTTCTTCTGTCTAATAGATTTCCCCTCCTTCATTATTTGGACGCTCATACTACAGATGTTGTTCTCCTGACTGAAATTAGAATGTTACGCACCCACCCTCTCTATGTAAGATCCTTTCAGTCTTTCGTCTCCCCTAAGGATGACAGAAGGACGGCTATATATTTACGGGATATGCATGCTGATGAGGTTTTCAACATTACTTATCCTGACAGTTTCCACGGCGTTGATGTGGTGGCGATTTGGTCGTCTCTAAGCTGCTTCCGTATCACTATCGTCTCTGTCTATGTCCATACTAAATTTTGATGTTCAGAGCATGATTGGGCCTCCTTATTTTCCCAATTTCCACAACCTGTCCTTGTGGATGGAGATTTCACTTGCCATCATCTTTTACTCTACTGAATGGTACGCAACCTACATGGCTCGGGCCTCCACATTCCCGATCAAATTAAATTGATTTAACTTTTGTTTCTGCCAGCCTTTCTGGCTGCTTAACCTGGTCAGTACATAATGATACCTGGGGTAGTGGTCACTTTCTGATTATCCTTACTTCTTTGCTAACTCATCCGTCTCCTTCCCCTAAGTTTCGTCGATACCGATTGTTATATAATCAGGCTGATTGGTGCAAATTTTCTTCCTTAATGTTGGAAGCAACTATACATTTCCCTCCTATCAAAGCTTTTAACATTAATGTGGTTTATGAAGTTTTATAAGCCTCCCTTTTGGAATCCATTAAAAGTTCTATGCCTCTTTGCCCTTTCATGTTGGTGGTCGGAAACATGGTTCCCCTTGGTGGGATGGACAATGTGACTAGGTTAATCGTCGTTCGGTTGAATGCTCTTCACCAATATAAACGTCAGGCTACATTGGCCAATTTTCTACATCTTAAGCATTGACAAGCACATGCGCGGAAGTTGTGGTCCGAACGTAAAAAGACTAGCTGGAATACTTTTTGTGCTTCACTTTCTCGTACTACTTCCTCTCGTATAGTATGGGGTAAGTAGCCTTCCGCACTAGTAAAGAGGGGCAGCGGTTGCAGCATATCCCCCTCTCACTTGTCACTGTTTTTATGGATCGCATTGCCCCTGATACCCTCCCAGAGGATACTATCTTTTGTGCTCCTTTAGTTGTTTCTCATGCGGCTTTATGTGATCATCAGGTTTTGTTCCGGACTTTTACAGTTGAGGAATTCAGCCATTGTTTGTACACAGCAGGTAATACCACCCCTGGTTTGGATTACATCTCTTATGGTCTCCTTAAGCACCTCCCTTGCACTACTCTAGTGTGGTAAGCTCAATTCTATGATAAGGTGTTCTGTTATGGTTTGTATCTCTGATGCGTGGAGGGATTTTGAAACGAGATAAATCTCCTGTCAGCAGAGTCTTATCGTCCGATTGCACTGCGTTCTTGTTTGGCGAAACTATTTGAGAGATTGGTAAAACACAGGCTTAATTGGTGGTTAGTATATCGTTGTTTACTTCGCCCAGAACAATTTGGTTTTCATTCTGGTATTAGTACCATGGATGCTGTTGCTGTGTTGTTTTCACGTATTCGGGACGCTTACACTCACCGGAATGTATTGGGTACCGTGTTTTTAGACTTGGAATCGGCTTTTGATAATGTCAATCTTAAACTTCTTTATGGTAAAATGTCTAAACTTGGTTTACCATACACCCTCATACGATGTATACATTCTTTGTTTAGCGTCCGTCGTTATATGCCTAGAGTTCCTGATGGAGCAGATTTTGTTCGTCATATGTCCAATGGTTTGGTTCAAGGTAGTACTATTATTTCCTTGCTGTTTATCTTATATACTCAAAACATCATATTTCACCTGGGCTCCCACGTTCGTTCTATTCAATATGCTGATGACATTGTGCTTTGGGTTGAATGTATTTCCTATAACAAAGCTTGTACTTCCTTGACTATTGCCCTTGATTCTTTATCATTTTGGTTGGATAACCATGGTTTTAATCTTTCTGTGGATAAGAGTCGCATCCTGTATTTCATGCGTAAACTGTCCCCGCCGCCGCCGCTATGTTCTCCAACCAACAGAGGTTCTCTTCTTCTCTGTGTGTCAAAGGTCTGGTATTTGGGTATCTTTTTAGAGGCTCGTGGTGGATGGGCTACTTATGTTGATTACATTATTACTAAATGCCGCAAAAGAATTAACATTTTAAAGACTCTCGCTCATTACTGTTGGGGTTTTTGCTTTTCGTTCTTTTTATGTCTCTACCATCCGGTTTGTTTTAGATTACAGTATTCCGTTTGCTGGGCACCTGCCACTCTTTTTGGTGAACTAATTGGAGACTATACAGATTGTTTGCCTCAGACTTCTTCTTGGTGCTTTCTTTTCTACTCCAATTATGGTCTTGCATATGGAATCTTTCCTTATGTCCTTGTCTGACCATTATAGGCTATTACAAGGTAAACATTGGATCCGTACTCATAGTTCTCGCATAAGGGGTATTGCATATGCAGTTGACAACCTTGGTTACGTTCTACCGAAAGTATTATTAACGACGGCACATTTTGTTCGCCCTCCACCTACATTGTTACACTGTTTGCAGTGAGAGGTTTCGTTTCGTTTTCCTTGTCCTCTCTTTCTAGATCTGTTCCCATTGTCATTCAACAAGAATTTAAGGCTACTGTTGCTGGACATCCTAACTGTACTTTGATTTACACTGATTCTTCAAAAACTGTTGACGGTGTTCGGTCTGCTTATTTTGATTCTTCACATAAATGTTCTGGACTCTTTTTAAGCTCCCTTGCACCGCCACCATTTATTATGCCGAAGCTTTTGCAGTGTATATGGTTTTACGTTATGTTTACAATTTCGAGGTCTTAAATCCTCTGATTATATCGGATTCACGTAGTTTATTTACGGCCTTATCTACTCCTACCGCCGCTGTGTGGACGGCAGGTCCGTGAGTGGTGCGGTGATGACGGCAAAGTCTCGGATGTATTCTCAGAATCAATTGATGAGTCTGTAGAACTTTCTTAGCTGCTTGCGCATGCGAGCGATGACGTGGTCCAGGGAGTCAATGTTGTATTGCCTACGTGGCATATGGCATTAGCACAGGTGAGTCCGTTGATTGCCAATCGTTACAGCAGAAGTGACAAGTGGTGTAGGTGTTCTTCCCAACTTTCAGATTAGACGACGAAGTCATCGAGGTATGCTAGCATGAACTCGCCGACAAGCTCATCCAGCACTCGCACCATCATCAACTGAAAAGTGGCGGGTTTACACTTTACGCTGAAAGGCATGGCGCAAAAAAAAACTGAAAACACCTGCCGTCAGGGGCCGTGAAAGCTGTTTAACCACGGTCTTCTAGCATGACGGGTACTTGCCAATATCCACTCTTGAGATCAAAAGATAACATTACTTTGCCGTGCCCCAGCGAATTGAAAGCGTCCCTGATACTGATGTAAGATGGCAACACACTCCACGTCACTTGGTTCACTGGGTAAAAATCAACACGGAATCTCCATGTACCATATTTCTTAGGTATAAGGGTGATTGCGGAGTTGTGTTCGCTGTTAGTGGACTCAATGACGCTGTCACTTAACATTTTGTGGTGGTGTACAAATGGGTTTGTCTTGCACTAGCAATATGGCATGCTCAGCTACTGTGGTTCGACGAAGGGCGTCGAGCGCTGCAAACACATTTTGTCGATTGTCAATGAGCCGTTGAAAAGCTGCCTGGTGTTTGGGCGGTATGTTGTTGTCAAAGTCCGGTAGTGAAACAGCTGGTACTGCATTGGCTGGTTGCGTGTAAAGTTTATATGCTGTGCATCCTCCTTCAGGCCAAAATGCATACGACTTGCAGCGGGTACTACTATGGTGTTTTTTTCAGTAAACCACGGTACACCAAGGATAGCATCTTCCCTAATGTCTGGGGTAACTACTGCTGTGGTTATTGTTTCAAGGTCACGTATGCGAACTGTCACGGTTCCTTGACCTAGTGAGGTGCTCGTGTGTTAATTCATTGCTAAGAGGATTACGTGAGCAGCTGGAGTGATATCTGTAAGGGTGCACGAAACTAGGCTGTATGAAGTTATGTGAGGCAGCAGTATCTATTAATGCATGGCCATGATGACCGTTCATGAACACTAGAATGCAGATGAATTGTGATCTGCTACTACTACTGACGTGATTGACGAGCACTTGTTGGGGTGTCCCATCTCCCTTACCCCTGCTTGTCGTTTCCCGCCCTTTTTACACTCGGGTCTGCCTGTGCACTGCGAAGATGTGGGTTGTTAGGGCATGCACTGTGTCAGTAATACTGTTGACCCTCACAAAAGTGGCAAGGTGTAGGAGGTGGTTGGCTTCTGTCTCACTTCACGTTTTTCACACGTTGACTATTACTCGCGATGTTTGTTTTGTTGTCACTTGCATTTGTGTTGGTAGCAGTGTTGGTTTGCAGAAAGTGTTAATTTATCCCTGTTTTAGCCAAAAGAATTGGATTTGTTTTTGTTGTTGGCTTGGCTTTGCTCACTTGCACTGTCGCGTGGTTGCTCGTGTTTCCATCGTGCAGCACTAAAGTTCCATCCACGACGCAGTTGGTACGGATTCCGCTCCAAGATAATCGCAGCACATATGAGTTCATCAAGTCCGCTGTTGAGCAGGGTTGCCAAAGCAACACGGCACTCCGGACGCTCTGTTTCTGCAACTACTTCCAACACTTCACACTCGGGGAGGTGGGGTGAAAGCTTCGGATAAGGTAAATTTCCTGGATTATCAAAGTGGTTAGTTTTTCTTTTAATTGCTGCTCTTCCATCATCAGCTTACTCTGTGCTTGCTATGATGTAAGTGCTCCTCCAAAAAGGCACTGAAAAGCATGGAGGAACTCCTCCCACCGCAGTCCATAATGGTTGATTGACTGCCACCAGGAACGTGCTTCTCCGGAAAGTTGCGCTCCAACACAGCTGGGCCACTCCTCTCCACATACAGCATAGCGCCAGAGGCGGGAGATGCAATCCTCCAGGAAGACTAGTGGGTCCTCTGTTGGCAGGCTCGCGAAAGTGGGTAGTGATTGAAACCTTGCTGGAATAGTAGCACTGGTTTGTCCAGGTGCAGGTGAAAGGTTGGCTGCAGTGAAGATGGGTCACCGCCCATCACTTTGTGACTACGTGCTCGTAGCTGGCTGGACATAGGAAGTTGTGGGATAGGGTGCAACGGTTTGGGTGGGTGGAACTAGTTTTGGTGGAATTTGGTGTGTTTGGGTTGGTAGTACTGGGGTCAGCTGTTGCAAAAAAGCAGGCGTGGGAAAGTAGGTGACGAGTGGCGGTACGAAAGGGGTGGTTGGGAGGAGGAGGAGAAGCGCTGAGTTCAAGGCCGGCTGGTGTGGTGTGGAATGAGCGAGCGGCTTTGCTTTATTTACATCTGCCACGTGTGTTTGACAAGTGCGGTGATGCATCCACCGTCGCTGTGCATTGCCTACAGGTGAACTGACCGTCTTGCATCGTCAGTCTCTCGCCAGGCTTCAAACATAGCCCGTGTACATGCACTGCACACCCTCTGCACTTCATCACATCGGTGCTTTCGCCCCCTGGGCACACTGGTCGTTGACACTGTGTCTGTTGACAAGTCTGGACCGATTAGCAATTCCTTGTATACAATGGAAGTGTTCAACTGATTGGTGTTGCGGTAACACTGCGAGCACTGAAAGTTTTTGTTCTGGATGGTCACGAGTTCGATTTCGGTCAGGCACATTTTATGGTAGTGATGTAGGCACGAGGTACACTCCAGGATAGGAATCCTTGGCCCGTGCACACTAAGTTGGCGCACAAAATTTTCTGGGCTGGATAATTATTATTTAAATTTTTATTGGCATTGTCCAAAATTCTGAAATGACACTAGCTTACAATTTGATCCGTTGTTAGGTCAGAGCTGTCCATGAGTTTGCGGTTGTTTGCAGCTCGGCTGCTCATTGGGCTAGTCTTACGAGCGCACTTGCAATAAGTTATGCCTAGTTCATACTTGGCCACTACATCCGGTGGGACAGGGCGCAAGCATTTCCAACACAGAGGCGTTGAGACGCCTGCATGTGTTAGGCCAGCCATGGTCAAGCGCAGTGCAGATGCCGAACCCGCCTGCAGGAGTCAAGGGCACAAATCACCCCTCAGTGCTGATCTCTCTGCGCTCGTGTGGAGGGGGTGTGCCCACCTGCGCACACGGCCTGGAGCATCAATCGAGATCCCTCTCCTCTGCGGAGGGCATTGGAGCTTGGAGGGGGTGAGTGCTGGTGCACTCGTCCGTCTTGGAGCGATTGAAGTTACGAGAAGGCGGGTTATAGGGGACTCATACCCCAAAATGCCCTAAGGTATTGACACATAGTATGCATCTCCCGTGTAATATTCTTGCACAGAATTATATCACAGTTGGTGATAGCTTAAAATGTCTCTGTCCTGCGAGCCCGCCATATAGACTGCGCTGTTGGAAAAGGTTTGAAAACGGCCATAATGAACTTACATGAAAATTACGCTTTGCCATAGCCGATTTAAGTCCTGGGGAAGAAGGGGTGGCGACTCCGGGTGAGAATTAAGCAAACAGTTTCAGGACGTTACTATTGATACACTTTATTATCTGAAGCACAAAGTTGAAGTTACCCGGAGCATGCACGCGATGCGACCGACCCCTTGAGACATTTAGCGGCGACTAAATTTGGCGAGCTCGGGAGGCTGCGGACTATGGTGGCACACGGCTTGCCCATTTCCTGCAAAATTAAAGCTCGCAATAGCAATTTAAAACATTAACACTTGCATAAAAAATAATATTAAATAATTCACAATTATTCTGGACACATAGCACTTGCAATTTGACTCTGGCGGCACAAAATGAGGGTGAAACAATGCAAATGACAAACACGGTAATTTCAAGATTGAATAGAATAAAAGACTGGAAATCACTTGTAGGGGCGTTTCTCAATGTTCACTCTCTTAGTGTGTATTTTATTTAATTGAATGAATGAGTTTGCATTTTGCGTTACAAATGTGTGCTGAGCTTTTCATACTTTGCCCCACCTGGATGGCGAGCCACACTTGGAAAGGGTTGCGGGGGGGGTGGTAATATTTTGCATTACACTGCACTGCCCTACGCTCATGCGCACGACTCTGCACTACACTTTGGCATTCCGCCATGCACACTGGTCTCAGGGTGGTGCTGGTTGGTGCGGTGAGGTTGAGGCAGAGGACGTGCGGCATGGCAAACGGTCTGAGAGGCAGGACGTCGTCCTGTGTCAACCATTTGAATTTTTGGTATAGTCCATTCACAGTTACTTCCAACTTTTCTGAATCTCTGCTAAAGATCTATTTATTTATCATCATATAAACCTCAATTCATATTGAGTGTAACTTGTCAAGATAAAAATGCAAGAATACAAATAACAAACTGTCAGTTGTCAAAAATACAGACTACACTAACGAGATATAATATATAAACCCATAGGACAATAATCTGTCAGATGCTAATAGTTTCCATACACAAATAACAGCAATCTATTAGTTGCCAATATATGGAATACTTCATGTAGATGTAAGTTGTCAAAATATCAAAAACTATGAAATACAGTATCCATTATAATACAAATACGTGAACGAAAAACAAAACACTCTTATAATATGCTTTCATCAACAGATATATTTTCAATTTAATTTTAAATTTTTTAACATTGTCAAAATGTTTTAGATTTGCAGGTAATTTGTTTATTAGTTTTATACCTGCATAACAGGGACTTAGTGCGTACTTTTCTTAGTCCTGTGTGTATGTGTAGATCCTTAGTCTGTCTAGTGTTATGATTTTGTGTGTTGCTGTTTGCGACTTTACATATATTTTTCTTACTGAAAATATTGTAGTGCAGTAAATATAAATGCATGGCAGTGTTCAAATATTTAGCTTTCTGAATAACTCTCTACAAGAATTTCTCCAATTATTGTTAGTTATGATCCTAATATTTTTTTCTGTAATACAAATGCACTGTGGCATTTTGATGATAGACCCCAAAAGATAACTCCATAGCTCAAAACAAACTACGTTAGCAAAATATAAACATAAAACTGCTTGTTGTTCAGAAAATTTTTCCTAATATATGTAAGGCATAGCACAGCGAGCTTAGTCTTTTGCATATTAAGTCAATGTGATCATTCCAGTTTAATAAATTGTCAAAAATGATACCTAAGGATTTTGGTTTCTCCGCTATATTTAACTAGTTATTGCCAATTCCAAGTTTTGTCCCAATTGATGCACTATCTCTGTCCATATTTAATCTTTTTAATGAATATTTCATAACGAGTGATTTACTGGTGTTTAGAATCAATTTGGTGTTTGCAAACCAGCTTGACATTTCCAAAATTGCGTGTATGGTTTCACGATCAAGAACCTTACCTTTATTTATAACAAGCACATTTGTGTCGTCTACAAACAAGACTGTTTTTCCAGCTCCTATTCCTTTTGGAAGATCATCAATGAAAATAATAAATAAGAGTGGACCAAGAATGGAGTCCTGAGGTACTCATGTCTGTGCTGTTAGTACCTCTGATAAGTAATTTATAATGTTATCGTTAACACAGTGTCTAATAGAAGTTACCTGCTTACAATTAAATAAATATGATCTAAGTAATTGTTTTGCTATTCCTCTAACTCCATAGCATTCAAGTTTCTGTAAAAGTAATTCATGATCTACACAGTCAAACACTTTCGAAAGATCTGCAAAACACCGTTGACTTGAAAATTATTGTCTAGTGCAGTTATTATTTCATTAACAAAGCCGTGCCTGATTTGTGGACTTACCCTCAATAAACCCAAACTGTGTTATTTTTATTAAGAATGATATTAGTTTTTGAGCTATTATTTTTCCTAATATATTTGCAAAAGGAGACAGTATTGCAATTGGTCTAAAATTATCTACAACTGAATCATCTCCCTTCTTATGTAGTGGTATAATTTTTTAATATTTTAATCTATCGGGGAATACACCGTGGGATAAACATTAATTGAAGATACAACTAAGAGGGGTTTTACTGTATTTTGCACATTTTATTATTATTATTGGAATTTCATCTAGGCCTGTAGAATTTTTATCTTTTTAGTCTTTTTATGGTTTCTATAATATCTGCCTCTGTTACTGGTGTGAAAAATAAAGATTTATGATTTATCCCTAAATGTCTGTTATACGAGTCTGTATCTAGTGACCTGTTAGCCTTAGCTTCAGAAATGAGTTTAAGCGAGATTTCATTAAAAAACATACTGAAACTGTTTTCTATTTTGTTACTGTCTGTGTACACTTGGCCATCGACCACTTGGTCATCGACCTTTATGTTAAAGTTTTCGTGTTCTCTGTTTGGTTTAAGTTCCGTATTAATTATTTTCCACATTGTTTTTTGTTTTATTCTTTGAAGTTTTGCTATCTTTGAATTTATGTGTTTCTTTAAATAAGTTTTGAAATTTGGGTCAGAGTTAAATTTCAGTCTTACACACAAACTCTTTGATTTATCATAGGAAGTATGTAAACCTTTTGTCATCCAGCTACTAGACCTATTTACCATTTTGACATTATAACTGTTTTTACAGGAAAAGCACAATTGAAAATAAACGAAAACTTATTTGTTGAAAACATGTTCCATCCTGTTTACCTTCTGTAGTTTCATAAACCCCACTCGTTCCCCTCTTCCATTAACTGAATAAACAAATTTAAATTTTCTATACTCTAAATTCTCTTTTTAATGTATTGAGTGTTATTGAATTACAGGAACCTAATATCTTATGTTCTATTTTTATTATTTGCGCTAGGTGGTCTGACAAGGCTGTTTCGTAATTAGAAACTGTAAACCTATATTTGTAACTATATTGCCGATAGATTTTTCACTGTGTGTAGATACTCTTGTGGGATTATTTATTGTGTGTCTTAGGTTATATTGATTAAACACATTAATAAGAGTGTAATGACGCAATATTCTGAATTTTTCGGGACTCAAGTGTAAAATTCTTTCGTNTTACAAGTTTTTTAAGAATTTTTCTAGCATATCACAAAGGTTTTGTTTCAGTTTAGTTGTGCAGCTTGGCTCTAATATATTTTCTTTACATAATATTTCTAGATTTATTTGTTTACTATTTGTGCGAGAGTTTAGGATAAATACAAGTACCACCTCTCTTGTATTGTGCTCAGCAATATTCTGATGCTAAATAAAAGTCCTTAAACTGACAATTTTTAATTTCATCCCTTCTTAACCAATGTTCAGTTAGACACAGAATATCTATTCTTATTATAGTTCCCTATCTGTTCTAGAACAATTTTTTTTTTTTAACACTACATATATTATGGTGTATTATGTTAATTGTATGTTAATTACGTGTCAAAGAGTAAACATACAATTAACATATATAATTTATTAAAGTGCACAACATTTATATCTACTTCCAGGATATTCCTCCGCCTCATTCAAACTAAGCTTAGAAAATTACTCCTGAGGGACTACGCACCGCATTTGTATGCACAGAGTGTAATAGTATTTTGTAGGGATGGGTCGAATAACCAAAAATGTCGATTCCGGTTCCGGTGCCGATTCTACAATTTAAATATCGGTTCCAGTATTCGGTTCTATGTATTTTGAATACTTGCCTTTTGCTATTAAACCAATGCAGGTAAAATTCATTAAATGTTTTATTTAACCGTTATATGGAAGAGTTGAACAATAAAAAAGTGTGAAGATAAGTTTTAATGTATACAGATAAACTTGTTGTATTAAATTTATTTAAGGTTAGTAAATATGTAAAAAATTATCCTTTTTTTACATTAATATGTGGTGATTGTGATATGTTTGGAAAATACTTTAATTAAATAACTCATGGCCCTCAAACCAAAACATTGTGGCATGCTGTAGGGTAAAGAAGGTCAACAGCTGTGGTGGGCAGCTGGATTTGTAATCTTTTTTACTTCTTTTATGGTGTCTGGGCTGACTCCCTGGTTTTTTTTTTGCCGTGCTGGAATGTGACACCTCAAAAAAAAAACCTCTCTTACTCATGGCCATCCAGCCAAACAAAGAAGGCTTGGAGGAATGTATCGATTGACTAGGAAGTGTTGTTTACTGGGCAGGGCTAAGAGATAGAGAGAGGGAAGGAAGAGGAGTGTTGATGTAAGAGCGAGAGATGAGATAACAGACTGTTCCCCCTACGCTTCCCTCCATACATCACCGAACAGTTTACGACTACCACTCCTTAATTGTTTTTCCGCGTAAAGTCCGCACCCCAGAAATGTTTTCCTTTATGTTGGGAAAAAAGGGCGCGCTATACATGAGTAAACACCATAGTTATTTTTGTAACAACAGAATTTTGCCATTGCTGTGTAGAACCAAGAACCGAGTAATTGTGGTTAACCTAAAACCGGTTCCGAGTCAAACCTCAAGAACCGGTATAAATTGGAACCGAAGAACCGAACCGACCCATCCCTANACCGAAGAACCGTACCGACCCATCCCTAGTATTTTGCATGAGAACTATTTCTTACCAGGCATTACCAACATACCTATTTTCTCTCTGTCTTTATTCGTATAAGTTATTAATGAAATATTGTATTATATTAGTATAATATATATGTAAAGTTCAATTTAACTCAAAATAAGATACTTTTACATTAACACAACCATAAAACACTTGTGATAGTAGGCATATTTAGGAAACAAACACATCACATGGGGTGATTTTTCAAGTGTTTCATTAAAAATGTGTGAAGAAACTGCGAATATACTATACGTAATTATTACAATGAAATATAAAAAAAATTTCATATATTTACATACTGTAAAGCCCTGTTAGACATTTGTAAAGGGACTGAAACAAATAATGCTTGNGAATACTTGCCTTTTGCTATTAAACCAATGCAGGTAAAATTCATTAAATGTTTTATTTAACCGTTATATGGAAGAGTTGAACAATAAAAAAGTGTGAAGATAAGTTTTAATGTATACAGATAAACTTGTTGTATTAAATTTATTTAAGGTTAGTAAATATGTAAAAGGTTATTCTCTTTTTACATTAATATGTGGTGATTGTGATATGTTTGGAAAATACTTTAATTAAATAACTCATGGCCCTCAAACCAAAACATTGTGGCATGCTGTATGATAAAGAAGGTCAACAGCTGTGGTGGGCAGCTGGATTTGTTATCTTTTTTTACTTCTTTTATGGTGTCTGGGCTGACTCCCTGGTTTTTTTTTTTTTGCCGTGCTGGAATGTGACACCTCAAAAAAAAAAACCTCTCTTACTCATGGCCATCCAGCCAAACAAAGAAGGCTTGGAGGAATGTATCGATTGACTAGAAGTGTTGTTTACTGGGCAGGGCTAAGAGATAGAGAGAGGGAAGGAAGAGGAGTGTTGATGTAAGAGCGAGAGATGAGATAACAGACTGTTCCCCTACGCTTCCCTCCATACATCACCGAACAGTTTACGACTACCACTCCTTAATTGTTTTTCCGCGTAAAGTACGCACCCCAGAAATGTTTTCCTTTATGTTGGGAAAAAAGGGCGCGCTATACATGAGTAAACACCATAGTTATTTTTGTAACAACAGAATTTTGCCATTGCTGTGTAGAACCAAGAACCGAGTAATTGTGGTTAACCTAAAACCGGTTCCGAGTCAAACCTCAAGAACCGGTATAAATTGGAACCGAAGAACCGAACCGACCCATCCCTAGTATTTTGCATAAGAACTATTTCTTACCAGGCATTACCAACATACTTATTTTCTCTCTGTCTTTATTTGTATAAGTTATTAATGAAATATTGTATTATATTAGTATAATATAAGTAAAGTTCAATTTAACTCAAAATAAGATACTTTTACATTAACACAACCATAAAACACTTGTGATAGTAGGCATATTTAGGAAACAAACACATCACATGGGGTGATTTTTCAAGTGTTTCATTCAAAAAAGTGTGAAGAAACTGTGAATATACTATACGTAATTATTACAATGAAATTAAAAAAAAAATTTCATATATTTACATACTGTAAAGCCCTGTTAGACATTTGTAAAGGGACTGAAACAAATAATGCTTGCTAACCAGGAAAACTTCTTAACAGGGTTAAATATCACCAATTGTCAATATTAAAAAGG
>NQII01001155.1:133450-193033 GCA_002778355.1 Clitarchus hookeri
AATTAAAACTTCCTGAAATGTTTTGAATTACTGCCAGATCGCATGTGTGTTTTTAGTTTAAATGTCACAAAATCGACTAAAGTAACAAATCCAGTCTCTTGAAATAATTGATTAATTTCTGTTTACTGTCAAGTGCTTTGCCGTTACAAAAAAATCTCCAAGAAACATGTTCGTTAAACAATAGAACATTGTTGAACGTTCAAAATATCAACAATGTACATGCTGATGCCCAATGCTTTAAAAGTTTAATAATTGGTGCACATGTGACCTTGCGGCAATCAGCACAAGGGGATAGTTATATGTGGCGAAATAGCAAGGAAATTTAATAAAATGTGACATCTACGTATCAAAATTATTCTAAAACACTACACCATGTATCTGTAAAATTATTAAGTGAAATAAAATTTTCTGCACTTTTTAAATAAAATAATACTGTGATACTGATATTGTTTCACATGAAAATAATCTTCAGCACTTGAGGAAGATTTGCATTACACAGGTCCTCACAAATACAGTTTTCCTAGACTGATTCAAGTTTTAAACTCTCTCTTCTGATTGGCCGGAAGCTAGGTCCTCATAGAAACCAATGGCGTTCACTTCAGTGTGTAAATGAGAAATGTGTATCCAAGTCCTCGTTTCATATGCAGGCAACCATCCTGACACACACAGTGTGTGTAGAAATTCGACTAGAGCACTTCCTGGTGGATAATCACTGCACTACGTGTGTGAAACTCCACGAATATTACGAGGACTGCGTCAGAATAACTTCAAATTTGGCCGGTGAGCTGATAACATCGCCTAGACCTCAGAACCATGCGATTTCCTTTCCGACATCCTCGCAACGTTCGAGGTTCTCGCAGCACCGTCAGAAATGCATACGTTTGTCCTTGCAAGTTACCTTAAACACACACACACACACACACACACACACACACTCCTCCCATATGCACTCCTACAGGTTACATCTTTGGGGTTGTCTGTGTGCTGCAGGGGAGGGGTCAGAACCAGGCCGTGAACCTGGCGACAAGGGACCGATGTCAAGTTTTGTGTATTGGCAACCTATTGCAGAGAGTGAATTAATGATTTTGTTATTTCAGATGGATAATTCCATTATCGAGTCGTCAGTTTGTGTATCAAACAATGGTGGCTCTATTCATGATCTTCATGGATGTGAGGTGACAGAGAAAAGTGTAGAAGAGGTAAATAATGAAATGATGATTGTCACAGAACCTCTTGCTTCTAACAGATCAGAGCAAAGTACAGGTAGGTGCATGTTCTTAAAAGTAATCTTGGTTAAAGGGCATCCAGGTGGTGATTTATATCCATTAATGGGCTTAATTTTATGAGTAATATTTTTTGTTATTAATGGTAGCAAGTAGTTTGTATTGGAAGCAAGTGCAGTGTACTTCCACTAAACTTGGTTACTAGAACCAGAAAATACACAAATTAGTAGAACACATTGAAGAATGTCTAGATTTTAATACTAAAGGCCAATTATAAATTATAAATTTTAAGAATTACATTTTTCTTCAACATGAAGTATTCATGCAATAAAATTTGTATTTATTTGCATTTACAGTAAACTTAAAGTTACAACCTTTCACAGTACCCAGGAAAATGGCTGTTACTTTGAAGGAGTTGTTATTTGATTATAGACTGATTCTGACCCATCTCCACCCCCTATAAGNT
This sequence comes from Clitarchus hookeri, assembly GCA_002778355.1. Classification (NCBI taxonomy): domain Eukaryota; kingdom Metazoa; phylum Arthropoda; class Insecta; order Phasmatodea; family Phasmatidae; genus Clitarchus; species Clitarchus hookeri. The sequence goes on from NQII01001155.1 coordinate 135,140, forward strand.
TAACATTTTTTTTTTTTTTTTTTTTTTTTTTTTTTTTTTTTTTTTGCACAGTTTAAGCAGAAAATTTTGTACGCTGACAGTATCTATTAAAATCATCATATAAGCCAAAAATAACAATTTTGTCCTCCATTTTGTAAGACAGTGTCTCACAAAAAAAATTGTCTTCTTGAAGAAACAATTGATTTTGATTGTAAACAAGTAGCAGGGGTGCAAAATATTTTCTGAACTTATTATTTCCCCAGAACATACATGTTAAATAAAAAATTTGGAAAACAAACCCTGCGCAAAATGAGTTTCCAAGAAATGGCAGTCTTCCCATTTCTTTATGGAGTTTGTCAATGACTTTTGATGTCTTGTAAACTTTCAAACGAGAATTCAAAGAAATTCTTGTGAAGTGGTATTTTACTCCATTTAAATGACTGATCAAAGATTTGTTTAGAAGTCCAGAAGCATTGTGTACTCGGGGACCATTCCAAAAAATGAAAACTTCTTGAAAGAGACTGTCAAAACTTAATGCTACGGTTGTGTATATGATTGCCTATTACAGACCTGATGGATTCACATACTGCTTCACTGCAAATTTTTTAGCAGTTTTCTAAAACATAGGATGTCAGGAATGCTATGGCAAACATTCTCATTTGTGAATACTTTCTTAATAATAGAATTATCTTGAATCATAAGGTCAGGTTTTACTTCTTTTGCCTGAAGGTTTTTGAAATAATCTGTATTCACAACTCTGCCATTAATATGTTGGGTACCGTTTATAACATTTAATTAGAATCAGTAGTTCAAATTCCTAGCTTCTCAATTTTATATTTACTTCGTACATCTTCTTGAACATATATTACATAAATTATACAATTATCCCTCAATTCTTGTTATCGGGGTGAAAATTAAAACATTTTCTTAAACAAAATCTACAATTACTTACATTATCTTCTCAATCACAATAACTTAGTATTATTATTATTCAACTATTAATTATTAATTTACAAACATCTTGCAGTAATTCTTTCTATTTATATATATATATTATTTCTTATATAATTTTGATGTCCACGCGTCCATCCTTGCAGGTGGTGAGCATTGTTCTAAAGAAAAATTAGTTATATTTTATTTTGGCCTTTCTGATGATGTCTCCTGTCCTCCGATTGGCTGTCGTCTGACCAAGACACATCTCTCCGCCAATCAGCAATAGCGAGACGAGAGAGAACCAGGATAAATTTATGTTTGATAAACATTTAATGCCGACTACCCTCTAAGAAAAATGAAAAATAACACAAAATATTAATACTGAATACTGTCTAGAAACAAATGAAAAATACTTGCACATAATCTCTATGTCAAATAAACTATTAAAATAAACAAAGATTATACTGTTCATATAATAAGTGTAATTTGGAAATGATGTTAGAAGAAGTGACAATATAAGCAAGTACTCTTTAATGATATATAATGAAAATCAACGGTAAACATAACCCTAAAAACTGCCATGGTACAGGTTCTTCAAGATTTTGAATTGTGACTGCACTGCATCAGAATTTAATGTACATTCATTGACCCACTCTGTAAAACTTTACAATGATTCCTGATCTGATGTGTAAGACTCTTTTAAATTTGTCAAATGTTTGCTACTGGAACATAGCCGCATATCTTTCATAACTGGAGGCTCCTCTATTCTGTTTTCTTATTTTTTCAATAATGTTTCAACACAGAATCTGCAACTTCTTCTTTACGTCTCTCAAATCGCATTCATCTTTAACATGTAACTGGTCCTCTTGCGGGATCCTTGATCTACTTGAACGTTGGTGGGAGTCGTAACTAGTCAGTAAACAATCCTGATAATAATTCATTTTTAGGGAATCTATAGTTTTTTTTTATTGTTGAAAAATTTTCCTCTTATATTTCTCCTGTCTGTAATGCCTCTATAATGGCCCTAAAAGTACTTTTTACAGAGTCAGGAATCAAAAACTGTCCAAATACAGGCAGTTGACAGATACAACCAAATTTTATCATAACCTCTAGTACATCAATTGTACCAAGCTACAGAAATATAAAACTTGGTTTGACAAATTTTTTCAATTCCAATGAGATGGCTTTGGCATCAGTAATATCACACTTTCGTATAGATTCAGAGAGTTTCCTGTGAAGATCAGTAAAAAAAATAACTTGAAGTTTTTCTGGAATGTCCTGTATACTCTAACCTCACTTAGTACAAATCAAGTGTCCCGGAAATATTTAGGATTCAATAAGGTCACTTCAATTTCTTCAGCTAATGCAATCAGTTGCTCATATCCAATGCCCCAATTGTAACTTTTCGTTAGATTACCTATTACTTGAGCTTGGTTATTGAGCCACATCAAAGACTGCACTTTACAAACGTCACTCAACACACAGTCTAACCACGAGCCATGTAACAGAGGTCAGCCAGTTTTTTTATCAACACTAAGATCAAAATATTGACCACTGAATGACATGCCATTCACCTGCTCTTTCAATTGAATATTCATATTTTCAAAGGCGATTTTTCAGTTTTTCAACAAGAATATCTCTGTTATGGGCGGCGCCACATGGAAATATGTAAATTACAATACAAGTTTGAACACAGTGTAAAAGAGAAATCACACAAGTTATTTTATATATTCTCTGTAATTTGGTAATTGTGTCTGCTGTAACGGATGCAAAGGGAGACTTTTAGTTGCAGGATTCACTGTACTTAAAAATTTACATATATTGGCTTGCGTGGTAGAAAATATATTTTTTTCTATAAGCTCTGAAAAATTCTCTGGAATGATTAAGTTTACCAGTATCCACATCATTCAAGCAGTTCAAACTTAACATGCGTTCAAAAAAATTGCCCCCTTGCCGTATTTTATGCCTGTGTCGGCAGCTCTGGCAACACACAAAGTCACACTTCTTCATGCTCCTTTTGAATTGCTGAATTTTTCTTTTCCGTTGCTTTGGAAAAATTAACGCACCACTGGTGTGCTTTTCGTCTGTAAATGATCAATGATACGAGTTTTTAAATTTCGAAACTCGATGCTTTGAGTTGGTTGTATAGTAACTGATCTTCACTTGGAAGAGAAAAAATGGCAAAGGATTTAGATATAAGAATTGCTACCTCCTTAGGTTGTACTGGGTTAATACGCCCTCCTAAACACGGCATAAGCTCGCAAATTTGTGGAACTGATTTGCTTACTCTAATAAATTTCATTTCAGACATAAATTCTTCATTTCCCGGTTCAGTAATACTAGATCCAGTCGAGCCTGGTAACACACTACTTTCTCTGCTAGGATGCAAGTCAATTGTTTTTGACAATTCATCAACTTAATTAGTTGGGTTAGCTATTGCATTGTATATGTTCGTTAATTGCAGGAAGATTGCCAATCTCAACTTCCATTACTGTGTCCTGAGATTGCAATAGTGGGGAATTTTACGTATTTGTTGATTTTCACCCATTCCTTTTATAATTTTTGACGATTCCACATCACTGCTAGAAGGCATGGCAATATTAATCACATTATCAAACGTACTATCTCTGACTGCTAATTTTTCCGGAGTGCATATTTTACATTTAAAAAAAACTGGTAATATCCATTTGATCCTTAGTTCTAGGTTTTTTTAAGGGATGTTTACTAGATACGTGATTTTTGAGTTTTGTCACGTCTTCCCCGCCATTCACAAAATGCACAATTGACATCTTGCTTACTTTTAAAATTTGACATTCCGTAATAAAACTGTTAAAACTTGGTTACAAATTAATATAAAACAGCCACCACTCAAATAACACTGAGGTACGGATGTTGTTGTATGTCGGACTCTCATAGCTAAACGTTTTTTGAAATGCCACAGCAGTCAGCTGTGTTACTGTCAAGGTTGTACTGGCAGCACAGAGCTAGTAGCACCTCTATTGATCTGCTTCACATCACGTGTTTGGTAAACAAATATGGAAAATGGTTGCCGTATATGAATTTTAAATAATGCCAAGCAAATCTAGTCTTTCACTATAATATAATTTTTATTTTAAAGACTATTGCCAGTTATTTGTTTCATGATCTGACATTATTGCGAATACAATTTTCTCGTTTCTGCACTGAACGTTGTGTGCAAATTGTGTGATGTAGCGTGCATGTTCCTCCAAGATGATACATTTTGAGGATCACTGAGTTACGCTACGTTTATTCTCTGACACACATTTACTACCTGTCAGTACTATTCACTTGTAACAAAAAGTGTATTTCTTGTGGGTTCTCTGAAAACTACCCCAGAAAATAGTATTGTTCTTATAGGAATAACTAGACTTTTCCAAGGCCAGTGCAGCTCACATTCAGGTTACAAAGAAACCAAACAAAATTCCCCAGAGACTGTTTTGATTTCCCCCGAAGTACATAAATAAGTTGACTATGGCAGGCCATGAAAACTGATAAACTTTTAAAGGGTCAGACACATGTATGTAATTTCAAAATGTTAGCTTAGAATTGTTTATCTACGAAACTACAAAACAAATTTCAACTTAACTTTGTATGCTGACAGTATCAATTATATCCATCAAAATTGTCTATGTAGAGCCTCATTTCGCCATAATTTTGTAAGTTAGCCCCACATGAAATAATACAATTTTTATGGCGTTTCTTGGGAAACAGTTAACCGATTTCTTTCAAATTTGGCGAAGAAGTTGTACTGTGGTAGTCCATATTAGTGTACGTGTTTTAAGTGTGTGTCTTATTTTCCAAATGGCGCCTAGTGTGCTATATCTACAAAACTATGTTACAGATTTAAATTTAACATTGTCTTTGTATATTTTATTTATGACAATCATTGAATGTGATAATACATAAATTTTGGTCCTCCATTTATGGCATCACATGAATAATGGGGTTTTATGCCATATCTCGACCAATCAACCGATTCATACAAAAATTTCATGATGTATTGCTACTGTTGGGTATGTATATTAATTTGTTATATCTATAAAATGTTTCAACAAAACTGAAAAAAAAAATTTGTACACTATCAGTATTAATTAGAAGCATTATATTTTTGCAAAATAGTGTCAGGTGAGTAAATGGAACATTTTGCCATATTTTTGGGACAATACAACTAATTTCCACCAGTTTTTGCACTTCTACAGAAGGCCATGGACAGTGACATGATTTAAATAGGGCCCTACGTTGATTTTTGAAATGACGGGCATATAAATATTTAGATATGTTTCTCATATCTATTAAAAAATTTAACCAAATTCAATCAAAATTTTTATGCGTATAGTATATATTAGAAACATCCTATACCAAAACTGTTTTAGGCAATTTTTATAAGATATCTCTGTTTTAAAAAAATATAGTTTTTATGCCATATCTCGGAGACCAATCAACTGATTTACACTAAATTTTTCACACAAGTGGCATTATGGTAGGCCATGTAAACTTATGAGTTTTAGCGGCTCAGACACTTGTTTTCAAAATGATGGCGGTGTAAATATTTCAGGTTAGTGAAACACTATCATTCAAAATATTAGGCTGATTACCCATTCAAATTTGATGCTTCGAATCCTACCACCGTGATGCAGTTGATTGTACTCCAAGCTTAATTTTACGAGTTTTTCTGAATTGAAGGCCCGGGTAAGTCACTCGTTTATTTTAATTGTTTTGGTACTGTTTCACGTGTTTTTGTTTTCATCTCTAATGATATTGCTGTCAATGAGATGTCAACGCCTACTACCTGTCATCTAAGCTTTTAAGAATTTCACTAAAATTGATTTGCACCCATGTAGAGGAAAGTAGGCTCATTAGTTATCAGTAACTTCTTGTTTAGCTACAGGTTTTTCTTATCAGTGAAAGGTGTTTAGCAACACCTTTGTGGCCACCCAAGCTACGAATATTGATTTCCTAGTGTTGAATTGTCTAGGAAGAACTTTGAAAATAAAACCAGTCTATAAACAGTTTTCAATCACGCACTGAATTACTATTAAAATTATATTTACTATCTGACATTTCCAGTCATTACCTTTACACTTCTAAATGAGTAGCTTAGGGAACAACACGTCACAAAGTTACGAAGCTGTCGAAACAGTACAAAGCTTGACTGGACTAGTGACGAATGTTGACTTTGAAAATGTCTGTGAAGAAAATCTTGGCAAGTGGTTCAGCTGTGATGCTCATGAAGAAGGCTTTGAACACATAAGTGATGATGCAGTTATGGAAAAAGTTTGAAATGTAGAGAAAATAGCAGAAAAATGGATGAGACTGAAGAAGAAAATGTAGATTTTATTAACGCACATTGAAAAACCGCAGGACTGTGCAGACCAACAAGATAGACTATGTTGACATTCTCACATTGAGAAGATAAGAAGTGTAATTTATGCACCTAGCACCCAGGGTATCTGACCATCTGTCTCTGTGTTGGTAATTATGTGTGTTTAAGTATGTGTAATAACGTAACATTATTTTGATGGAAACCAAAAGAATTACAGAGTTGTATTTGAATGAGTGACTTAATATTTAGAACAATAAAATAAGAGTTCGAAGAGAATCTTAGCACTGGAAAGTGCCATTTTGAGTGCAGGGGTTCAATGAACAGTTTAACTTGTAGTCCAAAATGAGTTTTAAAGGAACCCAACTTGGTTATTTTTGGCTTTGCTTTTACACTAAAGAGCCAAAAAAACTGGTACACCTGCCTAAAATCGTGTAAGGCCCCGCGAGCACGCAGAAGTGCCGCAAGACGACATGGTATGGACTCGACTAATGTCTGAAGGTATGCAAGAGGCATTGATATCCGCGCCAATTTTAGAAAGGGTTGCATGTCTGTCACGTTTAATGATTCTCGTCATTCGTCGTTTGTCCCGTTTGTTCACGATCTTTTTCCGACCGCAGCAATGTCAATGATTTGATGTTTTACCGATTCCCTATATTCACGGTACACNGTAGTCCAAAATGAGTTTTAAAGGAACCCAACTTGGTTATTTTTGGCTTTGCTTTTACACTAAAGAGCCAAAAAAAACTGGTACACCTGCCTAAAATCGTGTAAGGCCCCGCGAGCACGCAGAAGTGCCGCAAGACGACATGGTATGGACTCGACTAATGTCTGAAGGTATGCAAGAGGCATTGATATCCGCGCCAATTTGAGAAAGGGTTGCATGTCTGTCACGTTTAATGATTCTCGTCATTCGTCGTTTGTCCCGTTTGTTCACAATCTTTTTCCGACCGCAGCAATGTCAAAGATTTGATGTTTTACCGATTCCCTATATTCACGGTACACTCGTGAAATGGTTGTATGCGAAAATCCAAATTTTATTGCTACCTCGGAGATGCTATGTCCCATCTCTCGTGCGCCGACTATAACACCACGTTCAAACTCACTTAAATCTTGATAACCTGCCATTGTAGCTGCAGTAACCAATCTAGCAACTTCGCCAGACGCTTGTTGTCTTATATAGGGGCTGCCGACAGCATTGCATTACTCTGATTGGTTCCGTACCTCTGTTATTTGCATACGCACGCCTATACCAATTTTTTTGGCCCTCCCGAGTGTATAATTACTAGTAAATGTCGTAAATATTATTCCCATTGCTTTACACCAATTTTTACTGCCATTAATTTCATGCTTTATTTACAAAATCAGATGCAGTTTACCATCCACTATATCTGGAGATCTACAGAGACCACAGTTTATTAAAGTTTTTATATTCAATACCAAACAAAATATACACACATCGATAGCACCTCATTGGCAATAGTTTGGTTTAGTTACAGTAATGTGAATGTCAAAATGCTGAATGAATCTCATGCTGTTTTGTATTATTTTCCAGGAATGTCAAGTAGCAGCGAACCCCGAGGGAATGGCACCCTTAGCTGTATGTCGCAGAACTGTGATGTTTCAAAAAGTACTATCGACCCAGCATCTGCAGCTAAGTTGCCAATAAGCAATCACTTGAAATCAGAAATTCCGCCAACACGTCGTACTGTGACGGGGGGATGCAGTCAGACTGGCGTGAAGCCCTTTTCATGTTCACAATGCACAGACAAGTTTTCAAACAGGTTCACCTTGAGACAACACATCATCACTCACAAGCTGAAAAACATGTTATCAAGTTCAGTGCATACTTCCATGATTTCATACAAAAACAGCACGAAAAGAAGCACCTATAGTGTTATCGGTAAAAACCTATTTTCGTGTTCGTTGTGTAAGAAAATATTTTCTAGTAAGAATTCTATAGTAGCACATATACGTTCGCACACAGATGAGACACCATTTTCGTGTTTTGTATGCAATGCAAAATTTTCTCTAAAGGGCGACTTGAATGAACATTTACTTAGTCACTCAAGCCACAAAGCATTTTCAAGTTCATTGCGCAGTGCAGCATTTTCTCAGAAGAACCATGCGAACAAGCGTACACGCAAACGCACAGGTAAAAAAAAATTTCCATGCTCTGCTTGTCCAGCTGAGTATTCTCATGAGAGAAGTTTGGTCAGTCACATGAAAAAACACGCGAGCAAAAAACAGTTTTTGAAAAAGAAGTTTTCATGTTCTGTTTGTACAAAGAAGTATTCTTACAAACATGGCTTGAAAAGGCATATGAAAAAACACACAGGTACTCAACTGTCTTCCCGTACAGTATGCAGAGCAAAAAAATTTCGCGAGGGTGATGTGAATCCTCGTAAGCTGAAATACACAAATAAAAAACAGTTTTCATGTTCTATTTGTTCAGCTCAGTATATACATTACAGTAGTTTATACAAACACATGAAAAATCACAGAAGTTGACCCACTTCTTTCATAGCCAGTATTAAGTGCAGTGTGTTTTGAGACTGATGTTCTGAATCTTTGCTTGCGTGCATAGGCAGGTGAGAAAACTTTTCCATGTTCTTTTTGTTCAGCTAAATATGCCTGTTGAGTCATACATACAAAGTTGGGATTATACGTATGCAGTCAGAACAGAATTTTCCAAAAAAAAAAAAAGTGGATTTAATAAGCGTATGCGAAGGCACCTTGGTGAGTAAGCATTTCGGTATTTCATTTGCACGACTAAATATTCTTATGAAAAAAGCTTGGTCGCTTGCTCAATTTCTAGCATAATTTGTATTTTTGTGGGATGATATACCTTATTTTCCTATGTACCACATGCCGCCATGTAGGACCAGCACCCCACATTTTGAATACCCTCCCAGGATCAGTTCTAAAAACTTGGGTTTGTTGCACAAACTGTACATACGTTTAAAGCTAAATGTACGAGCTATCTCGTATTTGCTCAATTAAACGCCCCTAATTTTTAAAATTAATTGTTATCTCAGAAATAGGGTGGGCATTATGTTTTAGGCAGTTCTGCCACCCAGCAACCTGCCCTACTGCCTGCCGGGCAATATATAACACAAGTGAAAGCTGGCATTCACTGAGTACAGTCTGAACGCAACACAAGTAGAAGAGTTATTTAAATGCAAAGGGCTTACTTATCATGATAAGCACACCTTTGGTGTGAATATGGTAAACATTACTTTATAATTTTGTATTTTGATATAGTTACCGTTTAAATAGTACTTGCCTATGGACAATATGAACAGCTTTAACAAAATTTCAAATGCTGAAGTTCCTTTTGCCAGGCCGGCTGCTGCTTGCGGACTAGCCTGAAAACTGCCCACACGCTCCACCCTGCTAATAATAATCTGTTTTGTTTCTACAAATGCAGTGCTGCCACTATCCTTACTGTGGCCATGTGCTTCTCGGTGGGAGGGAACAATAATCTCTTATGATGAACCTGACTTTTTTCAGCCCTGTATTTTTCTCCAAAACTTTAGTGTCTATATGCACTACTTTTAAAAATTTTTTCTGAGAAAAAATATGCATGTGGTGCGTGAGTAAATACGGTAATAGCAGTCTAGTAAAAGTGCATCAGGNAATTTTTTCTGAGAAAAAATATGCATGTGGTGCGTGAGTAAATACGGTAATAGCAGTCTAGTAAAAGTGCATCAGGGGGAGAAAGTAATCTTCAAAACTAAAATGAGTTTAATTATGGCAATATTGACATGCCAAAGCAGTCCCAGAACGGTACACAAGTAATATGTTCGGCTACAGCTTAAATAAATTTTTTCTGTCACAGGATATAAAGGAATTTCTTTGTAATTTAGTGTGTTGTTTGTCTGTAGTTTTATTTCAAGATTTGAGATGAAATTCAAATATTATAAAAAGGCTATAAATAAATCTTTATTAACAGGTAAATCATGTGTTGTATTTCGGTGAAATTGCTTCATGAAGTTCTTGTGATATGAAGAATCAGTTTACCCGAAATTGAACCTCTTTGTGTAGTGGATACTTTGCAAAGTTTGTTTGGCCCAAGATTTTAGTTGGAATACTCATAATTACTGCATGTACTGCAATGAAAGCTATTTTTAAATGGGTTTTTTTTTTTTTTAATTAGTATCATGTTACAAATTTAGTAATTTTCCAAGAACAATTTTAAAAAAAGTTTTAAATGTCCTTAAATTTTAATTGTTTAGCATGCATCTCAAAATTCTTATATAGGATAATTGAATTTTCATATGCTGCAGTGCAACAATTTCTCGGACGAGCATCTCAATCAAATGAGATGCTATTATCATATTGATTTTGCACTGCTGAATTTTATCTTGAAAAACAATCATGAATATTTACACAAATTGCAAGTTATTTTAAAATTCAGATGCCTACAAACCACATTCATGAACTACTTGCCTCCTCTCCCCCCAGCTGACTTTGTGCGTGATCAATACTGCTCTCCGGGCATGTACAACCACACCCATGGGTTGCTTGTATGTTCAGTATTAATTATTTGTACATAAAGAAATTCATACACCACTTCAGTGGACATTTTGATACGTCTGCAGATATTATCATCATCTTAGTATCATGGACAAATGTTATTTTTGCACTATGAACCAAAATCAAATTCACATGTCACTTCAAAACATTTAACATGCAAAATATATTTTTCCCTATTTTTCTAGTATTGTATGCAGTATATGTTGTGTTCCATCATTTATGTTGTTCACCATATGTGATTGTGTGGTGCTTTTTTAGCTCTTGAGTAAACACAGCAGACATAGTTGATGTGACGCTATTCCCCACCTGTGGTATACTGGGTGGTTCATAGGGACGGAGTTAATTCCTCCAGGCACAGACTATAAGGTGCCTTGAAGGTTAAGGGTATATTAATAATGTAGTCATTTGGTGTTTCACTTTACTGGATGGATATATTGTCTCGAGTTTAAACATACAGAAACACTTCCGAGGTGTGGTACTCTATTTTGGCTAACTCGGATTAACTGTGGGCGACGTCATGGTGGAGGGGGGGCTTCTTTGGACGACTACTTGATACTTAACTCTGCTGGTAGTGCTGGTATGTTGTCAGCTGTGGATGAGATCCGGTGATGTGGGCGGCCTTGGAAAAGGCCCGCGTTTGGTGCCGTCTCCCCTGGACTGCTGCTCTGGGTTCGTTCCGGCGTCCTCTCGCGATTTCCAGACACAACTACTTCTCTCGGCGTGGTGATAATGAACTGTTCCCCTCTTCTCGCGTTAATTGGCTTATATGCTCTCTAGCCTCCCTCTATAAGTGTCTGCACGTGTCTCTCTTATTGGGGGAGGGGGAGAGGTGGTTGCCTGCAGTACAAAGCCCTTCTATCACGTGCCATGGTTCGTGAAGGTCGGGGGGGGGAGTGGTGAAATGCCCCTTGAACTTACCCTGTCAGCTTATTCTTTCGTGGTTTGGCTAAAAGGGTGGTAGGGGTGAGGAGTGTTTGTGACCCCGCTTTCAATTGGTCAGCCGTTTTCTTAGGCGTGAAGCTAGAGGTGCTCTTGCTGGGCTCTGCAATTTCTCCCGCTTTCCTACGTATTTACGTAGCGCCTTCCGGGTGCTTCGGCAATATGCCAGCTCTTACTCGGCACAACCTTGACACGTGTAACTGCGATCCGTTCTGGCTGTCCACGTGACATGTGTCAACTGGTAGGCGCTCGCGAAGGGGGTCAGCGAGGCTTCTACTCCCAATATGCTTTACACGTCAGATGTAAGCATTAAATGAAATTGAGTGGCAATGTTTATATTGACATGAGGGGGAAGGATACACAAACAGAAGAAAGAAGAAATTACAAAGGGGTTTCAAAAGTGTTCACTCTACCATAAACAGTCTACATGTAGTGCGACAAACTGGCTCTCTTTCCACTCATTTTAGCAAAATTGAAAGTCTGTATAAAAAGACGTGGGTCGTCAACAATTGTTCACTAAATCAAGCCAGAAGCGTTACAAAATCAGAGTCCAAAAAAAACCAAGCGTGATAAGTTGTTAACAAACAGCAATGGAAGGAATGTGATTTATGAACCGGCTAGATTCAATCGGTGCTCGCAAATGCTAGGCAAATCTGTGTTGATACATTTATTACCGCACTGCATTTGTTAGCTGAGCATTGCGAGTGTAAAACTTTCCATGATGAGTTGGTACACTACACGTTTGTAGTGGGATAGCGGACAGAAACTATCCGAGATGTTACAACTAGATGCCAACCTGACATTAGAAAGTGCGGTTACAAGGCCAGGCAAACCAAATTGGTGTGGAAAAAACAGGAAGGGGCACGGAACAAGCCTTAGAGGAGACCATTGATAGAATTAGTGCAAAGATGGGGCATGAAAACCACAGTGAACAATTTAAACAGGTGCCTAAGAAAATGACCTACAATTTTCAAAACTCTGCTAGTGGGCAAGAATGTTATAGGTGCAGAGGTCCATTCGAAAGAAGTCACATAGAAAAGTGTCCCACCATGCATTAAAGGTGTAGACGGTGCAGTCGAATAGGCCATTTTGCAAGGGCATGTTGGGGCAACTAGAGGCAAACGTAAGCAAGTATCAGAAATCCAAGGGGAGATACAGGAAACGGATATATTTGTAGGTACATTAAATTCCAATGGGAGGTTAATTCCACCTTGGCAAGTGAAAATTAGGATCAAAGGAATGTACGTTAATTTCAAAATCGAAACAGGGGCAGATGCCATAGTGTTGCCAGAAGACAGTTTTGCAACCCTTACACAGAGGACAGGAGTAGCATTGGAAGGGTGACTTGAAGGCAATGCAGTTAATGGGTCCATCATGCAGTACTCAGCTGAATACCTTGGGGAAATTCAAGACTGCCTTAACATGGGGAGGGAACATCATCCATCAGGAAGTCTATGTTGTTAAAGGTCTAAAAGAACTACTTCTGTGGAGGCGTTAGGAATTCTTCGGTGGGTAACGGAGTTAGGATGCAAGGAAACATTTAACCCAAGAGAGAGACCCAACTATGTTCACTGGCTTAGGATTAATGAAGACTTCATATAAAATTAGATTGAAAAATAATGCTAAACCAGTTAGCAAAGCATGCCCCAGAAGGGTCGTCATTCCATTACAACCAAAACTGAAACAGGAACTAGGTAGGTTGGTGAAAATGGGAATCATCTCGCCAGTTGACCCCAGCAGAATGGTGCTCAGGGATTGTGCTGGTCCCCAAAGCCAATGGGCAAATCAGGCTATATGTTGACCTAACAACACTTAACGACTGTCCAAACAGAGCATATGATCATCCCCTCAGTAGACGAATCCTTGGCACAGCTTTGAAATGCTGCAGTATTCTCCAAGTTGGATGCTAACTCGGGATATTGGCAGGTGCCCCTAGAAAGGNATTTTTTTCTGAGAAAAGATATGCATGTGGTGCGTGAGTAAATACGGTAATAGCAGTCTAGTAAAAGTGCATCAGTGGGAGAAAGTAATCTTCAAAACTAAAATTAGTTTAATTATGGCAATATTGACATGCCAAAGCAATCCCAGAACGGTACACAAGTAAATGTTTGGCTACAGCTTAAATAAATTTTTTCTGTCACAGGATATAAAGGAATTTCTTTGTAATTTAGTGTGTTGTTTGTCTGTAGTTTTATTTCAAGATTTGAGATGAAATTCAAATATTATAAAAAGGCTATAAATAAATCTTTAGTAATAGGTAAATCATGTGTTGTATTTCAGTGAAATTGCTTCATGAAGTTCTTGTGATACGAAGAATCAGTTTACCCGAAATTGAACCTCTTTGTGTAGTGGATACTTTGCAAAGTTTGTTTGGCCCAAGATTTTAGTTGGAATACTCATAATTACTGTATGTACTGCAATAAAAGCTTTTTTTTTTTTTTTAAATAGAATTAAAATTTGTATCATGTTACAAATTTAGTAATTTTCCAAGAACAATTTTAAAAAAGTTTTAAATGTCCTTAAATTTTAATTGTTTAGCATGCATCTCAAAATTCTTATATAGGATAATTGAATTTTCACATGCTGCAGTGCAACAATTTCTCGGACGAGCATCTCAATCAAATGAGATGTTATTATCATATTGATTTTGCACTGCTGAATTTTATCTTGAAAAACAATCATGAATATTTACACAAATTGCAAGTTATTTTAAAATTCAGATGCCTACAAACCACATTCATGAACTACTTGCCTCCTCTCCCCCAGCTGACTTCGTGCGTGATCAATACTGCTCTCCGGGCATGTACAACCACACCCATGGGTTGCTTGTGTGTTCAGTATTAATTATTTGTACATAAACAAATTCATACACCACTCCAGTGGACATTTTTATACGTCTGCAGATATTATCATCATCTTAGTATCATGGACAAATGTGATTTTTGCACTGTGTACCAAAATCAAATTCACATGTCGCTTCAAAACATTTAACATGCAAAATATATTTTTCTCTATTTTTCTAGTATTGTATGCAGTATATGTTGTGTTCCATCATTTATGTTGTTCACCATATGTGATTGTGTGGTGCTTTTTTTATCTATTGAGTAAACACAGCAGACATAGTTGATGTGACGCTATTCCCCACCTGTGGTATACAGGGTGGTTCATAGGGCCGGAGTTAATTCCTCCGGGCACAGACTATAAGGTGCCTTGAAGGTTGAGGGTATATTAATAAGGTAGTATTTTGGTGTTTCACTTTACTGGATGGATATATTGTCTCGAGTTTAAACATACAGAAACACTTTCGAGGTGTGGTACTCTATTTTGGCTAACTCGGATTAACTGTGGGCGACGTCGTGGTGGAGGGGGGGGCTTCTTTGGACGACTACTTGATACTTAACTCTGCTGGTAGTGCTGGTATGTTGTTGGCTGTGGATGAGATCTGGCGATGTGGGCGGCCTTGGAAAAGGCCCGCGTTTGGTGCCGTCTCCCCTGGACTGCTGCTCTGGGTTCGTTCCGACGTCCTCTCGCGATTTCCCGACGCAACTGCTTCTCTCGGCGCGGTGATAACGAACTGTATCCCTCTTCTCGCGTAAATTGGCTTATATGCTCTCTAGCCTCCCTCTATAAGTGTCTGCACGTGTCTCTTATTGAGGGAGGAGGAGAGGCGGTTGCCTGCAGTACAAAGCCCTTCTACCACGTCCATGGTTCGTGAAGGTTGGGGGGGGGAGTGGTGAAATGCCCCTTGAACTTACCCTGTCAGCTTATTCTTTCGTGGTTTGGCTAAAAGGGTGGTAGGGGTGAGGAGTGTTCGTGTCCCTGCTTTCAATTGGTCAGCCGTTTTCTTAGGCGTGAAGCTAGAGGTGCTCTTGCTGGGCTCTGCAATTTCTCCCACTTTCCTACGTATTTACGTAGCGCCATCCGGGTGCTTCGGCGATACGCCAGCTCTTACTCAGCACAACCTTGACACGTATAACTGCGATCCGTTCTGGCTGTCCACGTGACATGTGTCAACTGGTAGACGCTCGCGAAGGGGGTCAGCGAGGCTTCTACTCCCAATATGCTTTACACATCAGATGTAAGCATTAAATGAAATTGAGTGGCAATGTTTATGTTGACATGAGGGGGAAGGATACACAAACAGAAGAAAGAAGAAATTACAAAGGGGTTTCAAAAGTGTTCACTCTACCATAAACAGTCTACATGTAGTGCGACAAACTGGCTCTCTTTCCACTCATTTTAGCAAAATTGAAAGTCTGTATAAAAGACGTGGGTCGTCAACAATTGTTCACAAAATCAAGCCAGAAGCGTTACCGAATCTGAGTCCAAAAAAAAACCAAGCGTAATAAGTTGTTAACAAACAGCAATGGAAGGAATGTGATTTATGAACCGGCTAGATTCAATCGGTGCTCGCAAATGCTAGGCAAATCTGTGTTGATACATTTATTACCGCACTGCATTTGTTAGCTGAGCATTGCAAGTTGGTACACTACACGTTTGTAGTGGGATAACGGACAAGAAACTATCCGAGATGTTACAACTAGATGCCAACCTGACATTAGAAAGTGCGGTTACAAGGCCAGGCAAACCAAATTGGTGTGGAAAAAACAGGAAGGGGCACGGAACAAGCCTTAGAGGAGACCATTGATAGAATTAGTGCAAAGATGGGGCATGAAAACCACAGTGAACAATTTAAACAGGTGCCTAAGAAAATGACCTACAATTTTCAAAACTCTGCTAGTGGGCAAGAATGTTATAGGTACAGAGATCCATTCGAAAGAAGTCACATGGAAAAGTGTCCCACCATGCATTAAAGGTGTAGACGGTGCAGTCGAATAGGCCATTTTGCAAGGGCATGTTGGGACAACTAGAGGCAAACGTAAGCAAGTATCAGAAATCCAAGGGGAGATACAGGAAACGGATATATTTGTAGGTACAGTAAATTCCAATGGGAGGTTAATTCCACCTTGGCAAGCGAAAATTAGGATCAGAGGAATGGACGTTAATTTCAGAATCGATACAGGGGCAGATGCCATAATGTTGCCAGAAGACAGATTTGCAACCCTTACACAGAGGACAGGAGTAGCATTGGAAGGGTGACTTGAAGGCAATGCAGTTAATGGGTCCATCATGCAGTACTCAGCTGAATACCTTGGGGAAATTCAAGACTGCCTTAACATGGGGAGGGAACATCATCCATCAGGAAGTCTATGTTGTTAAAGGTCTAAAAGAACTACTTCTGTGGAGGCGTTAGGAATTCTTCGGTGGGTATCGGAGTTAGGATGCATGGAAACATTTAACCCAAGAGAGAGACCCAACTCTGTTCACTGGCTTAGGATTGATGAAGACTTCATATAAAATTAGATTGAAAAATAGGTAGGTTGGTGAAAATGCGAATCATCTCGCCAGTTGACCCCAGCAGAATGCTGCTCAGGGATTGTGCTGGTCCCCAAAGCCAATGGGCAAATCAGGCTGTATGTTGACCTAACAACACTTAATGACTGTCCAAACAGAGCATATGATCATCCCCTCAGTAGACGAATCCTCGGCACAGCTTTGAAATGCTGCAGTATTCTCCAAGTTGGATGCTAACTCGGGATATTGGCAGGTGCCCCTAGAAAGGNGGCACAGCTTTGAAATGCTGCAGTATTCTCCAAGTTGGATGCTAACTCGGGATATTGGCAGGTGCCCCTAGAAAGGGAGTCCAGACTTCTCACAACATTTATCATACCATTCAGCAGATTTTGTTTTGACAGACTGCTTTTTGGGATCACCAGTGCTCCTGAGTTCTACTACTGGGAAATGTCTCGCATCTTGGCAGACACTCCTGGAGTGATATGTCACATGAACTATGTTTTGGTGTTCGGAGAAAATAAAATAAACAGGCACATTACGAAAACATGGAGAGAGTCTTGGGGAAAATCAAGGTAGTGGGTATCATATTG
This sequence comes from Clitarchus hookeri, assembly GCA_002778355.1. Classification (NCBI taxonomy): domain Eukaryota; kingdom Metazoa; phylum Arthropoda; class Insecta; order Phasmatodea; family Phasmatidae; genus Clitarchus; species Clitarchus hookeri. The sequence goes on from NQII01001155.1 coordinate 152,816, forward strand.
AATGACAAATGTCACTTCGCCATCAGAAGGGTAAAATTTTTGGGTCATATAGTGACGGACAAAGGAATAGAAGTGGACCCGGAAAAGATAAACACAGTTCAGGACATGCCACCCCCTCAGTCCGTCTCGGATGTGAGGCGGCTATTAGGAATGGCAAACTACGTAGGGAAGTTTGTCCCAAATCTAGCTCAGGTTACATAGCCAAAATGCCACTTACTAAAACAGGACACCATGTTTGTATGGGGGCAGCAACAAGAAGCATCCTTCAAGCATCTGAAAGACCTTTTGTGCAAAGCCCCACTGCTACTGCACTATGATCCCAATAAGGAGAGCCGGATTGTGGCCGATGTATCATCATATGAACTAGGGACAGTTCTACAACAACCAGACAACAATAACGNAAGGAGAGCCGGATTGTGGCCGATGTATCATCATATGAACTAGGGACAGTTCTACAACAACCAGACAACAATAACATTTGGCGACCGATGGTCTACGCATCGAGGGCACTTACTGCAATGGAGCAGAAACATTCTCAAATCGAGAAGGAAGCACTGGCCTTGACATGGGCATGCGACCGATTCTACATCTTTATCCTGGGTCAACACATTCTCCTGAGCTCTGATCGTCAGTCTTTGGTATCGCTATTAGGGAAGAAAAATATTGACGAACTGCNGGTCAACACATTCTCCTGAGCTCTGATCGTCAGTCTTTGGTATCGCTATTAGGGAAGAAAAATATTGACGAACTGCCTCCTAGACTGTAGAGATACAGGATGAAGTTGATGCAATATTCTTACCAGATACAGCATAGCATGGGGCAGGGAAATAGTTACAGTTCTACACACCGGACACGTTCTCCCATGCACTGATCACTCACTCCGGCAATGAAGAGGGACTGTCAGTTAGCGAGATTGAGCAGTTTGAGTCCCAGTTTATGGTATCTTTTCCCGCATCAGGCACCCAAAGAGAGGAAGTGCGTCAAGCTCAGGCATCAAACACCATGCCAAGAACTGATACAACATATTCGGGAGGGATGGCGAAAACCTACTGAAGTACCTATGTACTGTCGGGTTTACTGGGCAGTTCGGGTTTAACTGTCTATTGTTAGAGGAATATTAATGAAAGGGATTACAACAGTGATACCTACAGAGTTATGCCAGGAAATAATGACACGGATCCATTTGGGACATCTTGGAATAAAAAAGTGCATCGCGAGAACCAGGGGTACAGTGTTGTGGCCCGGGATTACAAGTGATATAAAAACATGTATTGCCAATTGTGTTCCTAGCATCAAAGAAAAGTAGAACAGACCAGAACCGCTGATTCCTTCACTTTTACCACAAGTGCGTTGGGAGATTGTTGGTATGGATCTGGTTGAACAGAATGGGAAGCACTACCTCATAATAGTTTATATTACTACTCCAGATACCCAGAAATATTTGAAATGCCAAGCATCCCGCGAGAAGTGAGGTCAGACAATGGGTCCCAGTATGCCTCTCAAGCCTTCAAAGATTTTGCAAAGGAGTATGGCTTCAATCATATCACCAACAGTCCCAGATATTCACAGGGTAATGGTGATGTAGAAGCTGCAGTTAAGAATGTGAAAAACATTAAGCGGTCTGCGAACCCTTAACTGGGACTGCTGGTGTATAGAAACACACCACTATCGGACCTCCATTGCAATCCGGCACAACTCGTGGGTTGATCTTTCCAGGATACTCTACCAGTGTTGCAGAGAAATGTATCCAAAGACTGTGAGCAGGGAAAACTTTCAACCCATTCATCAAAATGGGAAACATCACCAGAAGAGCAATTTCAACAGGTCCCATAAAGTTCAGGAACGCCTCCCAATCCAAGCTCAGGAAACTGTGTGGATCACAGGCCTACAGAGATATGGTACTGTATGTTCAGAATGCTCATATCTCATTTCAGTGGATGGAAGAAATATTAGGAGGAACAAGTACCAACTTAAAGTCGTTAGAAAATCAACTTCCGTGAAACAAGAACACCAACACCCTGTCAAGAAGGATGAAAAAACGAGCTGCGGAGAACCATTCCAGCAGCAACGAAGAGGGTCCCTGGTAGCTGGAAACTGAAGAAGACAAGCAGAATTTTCCAGGAGAGAAGGAAAGCAGGAGTAAGGAGTTAATGCAAGACTCTACAACACAGGTGAAGAGGAAAAATATAGAAGAAACTACAGTACAGAAGGGAGGAGAAACAGGGGAGGAGGAAGGATGGAAAGGGTGGCCAGATGCAACAAAAACACAGGGACAGGAATGAGTTAGGTCACCAGTACAAACAAGAAGTGGCAGAGATGTGAGGCCAAAAGACAAACTCAATTTGTAATCCAAGTTAGATAGGAAATGTTAAAGGTTTTCCATTTAATTATATGATATGTAACTGTGTAGTTATGTTGTAAACTAGTGAAGCCAAAAAAACAAATTCAACTTGTAATCCATGTTAGATATGAAATGTTTCAGGTTTTGCTATTATGTGATATATAACTCTACAGTTCTGTTGTCAAAGAGGGGAAGATGTGTTGCATGCATTTGGGAGTTTGGAGGCAGCACGGTTGGTATCAGTGTGTAATATAAAAATTGATGTGACGCACAATGTAGTTAATTGTTAGGAAAATAGAAATAAAGTTTATACAATGAACTGGCTATCTTAATTATGTCACATGCTGTGCTGGAATTCCCAAGGTCATGCAATGTGATATTACCAACTGCAGCATTGAGACATTTGAAGATATTGGAACCATTTTCTGAAACACTCATTTAGTTATACATGACATGAACCATGCGTTCACGAGCTCCTTTGTGCCCACTGACTGCCGAAGTCGTGTTCCACTACACCACACACACCACACCGACGGGCTTGCCGGGGACGAGTGAGAGTGCGCATAATAGTATCAGTGTAATTGCATCAGTGTTCTAATTTGTTNGCTTGCCGGGGACGAGTGAGAGTGCGCATAATAGTATCAGTGTAATTGCATCAGTGTTCTAATTTGTTCAGTGTTATTAATAGCATCAGTGTTTCTAATTTATTCCGTGTTATTAATAGCATCAGGGTATTATTCAGTGTATATATTTAGTATCATAATTGGCATCATGGAAGACAGTCGACACAACCACAGCCAGGGACATTTGACATTGTACACTTGGCATTACTGTGGCTTGTACAATGGAAACATTTAGAATTAATATAATCATTTTTATTGTGTATTTGTTTAATGAAAAATTATGTTGTCTTAGGTTAATTTAATTCATGTCACTTTCATCTCGTAATCATTTTTTTGTGTATTGGACTTCATCATTTCGCCGCTTGGCGTCGGCTGCGCTCAGGTGGCGGAAGCCGGCGCATGCTNTCCCCCCCAGTTCTCTTCAGCACTTGACGCATCAAGACGTGTAAGTTTCTCGCTCCGCAAAGGCCCTCGGTGCGGGCATCTTAAGCTGAACTCATACTCATTGTCATTGGCTTAGACTTAATAAACCGGATCATTCATATTATATGTTATAGCGCCGAGGAGAGAGCAACCTTATTCTCATCGGAGAGTTGTTAAGTGCTGTCGCGTTTTACATTTTAAAGCCACGGGTCGCTCGCAGTTCCGGTCCATTGAGGCCACGTGTTTTGTAATAAAGTTGTGTGTGTTCATTAAGGAGTCGCAAGGAATAAATAACTCCACAAGCATCGTAAGTGTTTTATNGTGTTCATTAAGGAGTCGCAAGGAATAAATAACTCCACAAGCATCGTAAGTGTTTTATTTATAATTAATTATGTTGTGCGAGGCGGCCTACAGCCTCGCCATCGTGTGTGACAGAGTGTTAACCAGAGTCCCCTTGGCCGTCGACCGAAACGACACTCATTTCATCAGCTCATTGCAGAGCTGTGGCGCCGGGCACGTATTTCGTACATCCTCAGCTCTGGTAACACCGCACATCAAGCTGGCTTTCCCAACTAGAGACGGGAATTTCACCGAGCCAGTGCTTGACCAGGTCATACACTAAATATTGTTAGTGTAATCACTTGGTTTTAAAATTGCCCCAGAGAAGTCTAGCACAGTGTCATTTTGAAAGTCCATTACTACAAAAACATTTTCTACTTTGGCAATGGATATAAAATATCCACCGACAAGGTTCAACGGTTCCTTGAGAATAATGGATTGCAATTCTCCTAGATTTTCCTGAAAGTGTTTATAGACTTCTGACAAGATATACGACCTTATGACAACGGTGATGCCCTTTTGCATGTTTGACCAATATAAAATTCTCAATGTTTCATATATTTTCCTGGCACCCGCATAACCTAATGTACTGAGTTTCGCATACCAGTTCATTAATAATTTTAATGTAATTATAGGTTTACAATATTCTTCAAAATTTGTTTTAATTTTAACATGCCAAAACAGAATTCCTTCAAGGGATACACTAAATATTGAGTTCAATTTATCTTTTGGTGGAACTGATTGCCGTTTCTCACGTATAGCTATACTGGTTTCGTCATTGTGTTGTAATTTCTTAATACCTTTGAAAAGTGTATTCACATGCTGATTTGTCTTTTAACTAGATTTAGTATTGTTTGCTGCAACAACAAACTTCCGAGTATCTTGAATTTTATGTGCCATTCAAACTGGACGTTGGTGCATAGAAAGTCTGTAGTTAGATGTTGAGTTACTTTCATGTGCGATAGTTCAAAGTTGTATTCTTGTAACAAGCACCATTGTGTGATTCGACTGCTAATGGTACGTCCAGCTTTCAAACAAGTCAGTGCCTGATGGTAAGAAATTTTATCCTTTCTCCTAATAACAGGTCTCTCAATTTATGTAGGGCCCATACAATAGACAANGCCTGATGGTAAGAAATTTTATCCTTTCTCCTAATAACAGGTCTCTCAATTTATGTAGGGCCCATACAATAGACAATGCCTCAGGTTCAGTAGTGGTATAGTTATATTCTTCATTGTTTAAAGTACGGTTGGCTATAGCTACCATTTCTTTCTATACCATCATCAAAGTGGGCCAGTGTTATTACTCCCAATGCATAAACCGATTTATCAGTGTAGAGTAGAAATTCTCTACCTTTTACAGGGTGGAGTGGTTTTCTTTAGATTTTCAAAAGCTTGTTGAGCATGACGTGAACCATNGAAATTCTCTACCTTTTACAGGGTGGAGTGGTTTTCTTTAGATTTTCAAAAGCTTGTTGAGCATGACGTGAACCATGCATACACGAGCTCCTTGTGCCCACTCTGACCGCCACAATCACGACTACATCAGACCAAGAGTGCGTAGTGCAGGTTGACTATAATGTATTCACGGTAACTTCAAGATTTTCTGAAACCCTGCTAAATATCTACTTTCAGGGAGCCGATTANGAAATTCTCTACCTTTTACAGGGTGGAGTGGTTTTCTTTAGATTTTCAAAAGCTTGTTGAGCATGACGTGAACCACGCATACACAAGCTCCTTGTGCCCACTCTGACCGCCACAATCACGACTACATCAGGCCAAGAGTGCGTAGTGCAGGTTGACTATAATGTATTCACGGTAACTTCAAGATTTTCTGAAACCCTGCTAAATATCTACTTTCAGGGAGCGGATTATGTATCCTTCCGCAGTATGTAAACAAAACATTGCCATGTGACACCTGTCAAACGTTTTGTAAACAGTGCCATGTGGGAACTGTCAAATATTTTGTAAACAAACAGTGCCTTGTGGGAACTGTCAAATATTTTATTAACAGTGTCCATGTGGGAACTACCAAAATTTATTTTTGAAGAGAAACAATGCCATGTAATCTCAACTGTCATATACTTTAATAAAATTCTCCAAATGTCTAAAAAATGCTAATCAATTTCGCGAAATATTGTAATACATACAAAAAGGTAGATTGAAGTATATATCGGAACTGTTAATTATATATTTTAATTAAAGTTTACTTATTGTATTAAGATTTATTTACATATTTGCTGTAAGGAAAAAGTTCAACTTTACATAAACTTTTGGAAGTAGCACTCAGGTTAAAGATTTCACTGTGATAAATGGTATCGTATTTTATCGCATATAAGTGGCACATTTTATTTTAAAAAAAATTTATTGAAAACTCGGAGTGCGACTTATAAGTGAGAAAAATTCCTCCAGCCCCGCACTAACGTTTCATTTACTACGAATTCACGGCCCGCGGCTCGATTTCCAAACTCTTCAGCGAACAAAATCACTTTCATTTTGAAACCTGCGGTGTAGGTACATCTCTGTTCCATCAAGAACTGTCGCGCTTCTTCACTGCAACATAAAAACAACACTATGCGGCGGAAAGACGAGTCACGGCTAACATTTGGCACTGAAGAACCAACGCTAATGTGCTGCCATCTCTTGGTCTCCACAAAAAGCTTTCGAAAATAATCGATTATCAGTTGGCGGCGACCAAAATTCGATTCCTTTGCATTCTTTGCGAAGGGAATAACGTAACGGAAATATTCAAATGCCTTTCTATATTTTGCACGTTTATTTGATAAACTGCAGAAATAACAACGCTAATACTAAAATTACATCTTAACCTAGAATTATCTTGTAAGTAGAAAGAATGTGTTACGTTAGTTTTATAACCACAATTCAGCGTCTCCAATATGGCGTGGTTATACTTCTGAAAAAAAACGTGCCCAAACGAACAAGATGGAGTGTACGAGTCCGCTGGACAATAACTGCAATTTATTTAATTTCAATTAATAATGGTGAAATCTTTACCCATGAGTGCTACGTAAAAATGTAAATATATAGTTTAGCAATATTAACTTTACAATTACGGCATTAAATTTATACATATTAATATTTAACCTACGAACTATTTCTTTTCAGCTATAACCAACATGTCCCTTCAAAATCCGTTGTTAATTCTTACGGACTTTTAACAAATTATTATAATTTATTGAAAAAATATACTTAAAACAACCAATTTATATAGTGCTTCAGTGCTAAAAGCAAGACAAAACCTTTTTCCATATACAATTTTTTTATAACCAATTGAACATGTAACTCCTAGGGTGATTTTTCAAAGGTTCTTTTCAAAACTATCGAAGATACCGTGAATGGATTATAGAACAGAACTTGCATCTTCTTGCCGACAAGGATAANAAAAAATATACTTAAAACTTAAAACAACCAATTTATATAGTGCTTCAGTGCTAAAAGCAAGACAAAACCTTTTTCCATATACCATTTTTTTTATAACCAATTGAACATGTAACTCCTAGGGTGATTTTTCAAAGGTTCTTTTCAAAAGTATCGAAGATACCGTGAATGGATTATAGAACAGAACTTGCATCTTCTTGCCGACAAGGATAATGCAACTCAAGAGACCGCTGTACTAATTTATTACAAGAGGTAATTTTTATTAAATGGGTAGGTGATCCAAAACTGTGTTTACCCCAAGGCCACAGCCGGTGGACACACTGGCAATTGGTCGTTGAATCGTAGCAGCTCGCATCATGACCTACGACGCAACGTACCACCAAGTGATGTCGAACTAGCGTGTAGGCCGAAGTTGAAGTTATAAGGGCCCCCAAACAGTCACCAGTAGTGTGCAGCATTCCCCCAAAAACATTAAACACCGTCACCACATTCACAGCTACAACCAGGGGTATATTTTAGTATGTCAACGGTAATCGAGCATGGCATTCCACACCCCTTCGCCCAGGTGGACTCGTCCATCCCTTCAGGATACGGACACTTGTCAACACTGTAGCCAGTGAAATTCCGACACGTCACAGGTAGTGAAGTTCAAACACGTTTCACTAGAAAAGTAATTATGTATTTAATGTGTTTTTATAAAATATGAATTATATTTTCAAAAAGGGAGATTGCCTATAAAGGCTTCCATCATTGTAATATGTCATTTAGTGCGGTTACACACCACGTCAAGCGCACAACTTCAATCTTAACAGACATTTGTTAATAAATGGGGGTGTCACCAATGTGTTCATTTAATTTATACATTTTTCACCATTGCAACAATATCACATAGTGTTATGTTACATCATTCGCCATTTGAATTCGGTTTTCGTCACTTGTGATGGAAACCGAGGTCACTCGACCTGTATTTTTCAGGCCAACAATACCACTGGCATAATGAATGCCCTAACCGCAAAAGGCAAATGGAGGAAGTAAACAATGGCGGGAAACTAGCTGGTGGGGTAGGCGAGCCTGAGCTCACTACCCCCAGCCAAAACAAGAGCTTGCAACAATGACATGACAACAAGTTAAACACACAGTAACACCCACCCCACAACCAATTGTGTTAACAGCAAATGACAACAGACGACGAGCAGGTAATCTGCAATGTCATACAGGTCACATCGAACATGGAACCCAGGTTCGATAAACTGAAGACCTTGGTCATCAATACGCACACACGCGGGTCAAGAAGGCGAAAATCAGAAAAGGAGATGGTGAGTGGTGGCACATCCGGCACACGCGTCGATATCCGTTGGCAGAATCCCTATGCGACCTGGTGCCTCTGTGTGCCAAAGGAAGCATATGAACACATGCTAATGCACGCCCACAGTAGCCATTTTATTGACTATCCTGGGGCAACCCAAACGGACCGGAATATCCACACTCATTTCCACTGTCCATGAGCAAGCAGGGACGTTAACGGGTATGTGAAGGAGTGCATCCCCTGCAACCACTTCAAGAGCAGATGGGGTGACCCAACAGTAACCCAGGGTGCCGAAGGAACCGTTCGAAACAGTGTCTTTTAGATCTGGTGGGCCCCTACCCCCCGCACTTATACAGGAATGNATCAATACGCACACACACGGGTCAAGAAGGCGAAAATCAGAAAAGGAGATGGTGAGTGGTGGCACATCCGGCACACACGTCGATATCCGTTGGCAGAATCCCTATGCGACCTGGTGCCTCTGTGTGCCAAAGGAAGCATATGAACACATGCTAATGCACGCCCACAGTAGCCATTTTATTGACTATCCTGGGGCAAACCAAACGGACAGGAATATCCACACTCATTGCCACTGTCCAGGAGCAAGCAGGGACTTTAACGGGTATGTGAAGGAGTGCATCCCCTGCAACCACTTCAAGAGCAGGAGAGCAGATGGGGTGACCCAACAGTAACCCAGGGTGCCGAAGGAACCGTTCGAAACAGTGTCTTTTAGATCTGGTGGGCCCCTACCCCCCGCACTTATACAGGAAAGAGGTTAATCCTAGTTTTGGTTGATGGATTTTCTAGATGGACCGAAGTTTACCCAGTCTCCAGTGCATGCGCATGCACCATTGCATGGAAACAGTACTACCCTCGCTGNAACGGGTATGTGAAGGAGTGCATCCCCTGCAACCACTTCAAGAGCAGGAGAGCAGATGGGGTGACCCAACAGTAACCCAGGGTGCCGAAGGAACCGTTCGAAACAGTGTCTTTTAGATCTGGTGGGCCCCTACCCCCCGCACTTATACAGGAATGAGGTTAATCCTAGTTTTGGTTGATGGATTTTCTAGATGGACCGAAGTTTACCCAGTCTCCAGTGCATGCGCATGCACCATTGCATGGACACTGGAAACTGAGTACTACCCTCGCTTGGGGTACCCAAAACACCAGCTCACCGATAATTGTAGCCAGTTCATCGGAAGGTACTGGCATGAGCTGTGCACTCGGTGAGGGGTAGGCCTTGATACAATACTTATATACCACCCGAGGTCAAACCTCCCTGAGAGAAGAAATCAAGACCCAGTTACGCCTGAGAGTGGGGAAGGACCACACCAGCTGGGCCTAACATTTATCTGCCGCCCTATCCACAATAAGGTGATGATTGAATCCAGCAACAGGGCAGACTCCAACAGTGATCCCGCAGAGTCGCGAGCTCGTGCTACCCGAAGAATTTGCAGTACGTAAGACAGAGTGTGTGCGAACCAGAAGACCGGGTAGCCATAGGACAGAACGTGGTGGCAGATTTATTAGCAACTTGCCGAAACCAAGACCTCTACTTTGGGAAATGGATGCCTGCCTGCTCATGAACACCACGATGGTTGGCACCTGGGCAACGGGTCTACGTCAGGGAGCACAAAATATCCATGACGGGATGAGCTTCTGCGCTGGGTTCGCCCAGATGTAGAGCAGACCAAATTCAGTGGTGAAGCCACAAGGGTACACCACATAACTCATCAGGCGATGACCTCCAATTGGCACTACCCAGCATCGTGATTCCTTGCGCCATGGTCCTGGTCGACATCGAAGCCACCAATGGTGAGTCGCCAGAGATACCTGTGGGACAGAGCTCCCCACGGGACAGCTCTATCGATGGCTCCACTTTGGCACCCTCAGCAAGACCACCAGTAAGGGACCTCACACCAGTGGATGTAGGCCATACTGCCAGGGGAAGCATGACGGGGTTTTGCAGCCCTTCACCGAGGCAATCTCCTTCTCCCTCGCCAACACTCATATCACGCCGACGTCCACATTGCAGCAACAAAGAGGGGTCAGAGTAGGAGGGATCCACCTCCCCTCTGCTCCAAGTGGCCATGCCACATGATACACCCAGCATGCATCAAATGTGGTGGTGACACCCTCGCCCACACATGAAAGTCACGGGACGTCAGCCTTGCCGGGGTCAGCACCCTGACCACCCAGCAGCAACCAGAGTCAGCTCCCAGTGGTGTGGGCCTTATGCACTGAGGCCACGGCGTGATCAGAAGCCACCCACTGCCTGTTGTGCCTAATGGCATGTTGGGTCACATGGAGGACTTTGTGGTCACCAGAAGAGGGGAAGTTTGACATGAACTATGCGTCTGCGATTTTCTTGTGCCCACTCTGACTCCCACATTACATCAATTGCACCAACTACACCGGGCAGTACCAACCACATCAGGCCAAGAGTATGTAGTGCAGGTTGACAAGAATGGAACTTGCATCTTCTTGCCAAGAGGTATTACATGACTCTAGAGACTGCCCTACTATTTATTTCAAAAGGTATTTCTTTAAATAAATTAGTAGGTGATCCTAAATTGTGTTTACCCCGAAGTTAAAGCCATTGGATACACGAGCCATTGGTTTGTTATGTCGTAGCAGCTCGCACCGCGACATATGACCAATGCACCACCGGGTGTGTTTTATTGTATTAATATTAATCGAGCATTGTAGCCAGTGAAATGCAAACACTTTTCATAAGAAAACGTAATACTGTAATAATGTTAATTTATATAAAACTAATTATGTTTTCTGCAAGGGAGATTGCCTATAAAGGCCCCCATCATTGTANTAATGGCATGTTGGGTCACATGGAGGACTTTGTGGTCACCAGAAGAGGGGAAGTTTGACATGAACTATGCGTCTGTGATTTTCTTGTGCCCACTCTGACTCCCACATTACATCAATTTCACCAACTACACCGGGCAGTACCAACCACATCAGGCCAAGAGTACGTAGTGCAGGTTGACAAGAATGGAACTTGCATCTTCTTGCCAAGAGGTATTACATGACTCTAGAGACTGCCCTACTATTTATTTCAAAAGGTATTTCTTTAAATAAATTAGTAGGTGATCCTAAATTGTGTTTTCCCCGAAGTTAAAGCCATTGGGTACACGAGCCATTGGTCGTTATGTCGTAGCAGCTCGCACCGCGACATACGACCAACGCACCACCGGGTGTGTTTTATTGTATTAATATCAATCGAGCATTGTAGCCAGTGAAATGCAAACACTTTTCATAAGAAAACGTAATAATGTTAATTTATATAAAACTAATTATGTTTTCTGCAAGGGAGATTGCCTATAAAGGCCCCCATCATTGTAACATTGTTTAGTGTATTGACATTGCCAGTCAACTTCAAGCATAACAGACATTTGTTAATAAACGGTGGTGTCACCAATGTGTTTCCAACATTACAATCATATCACAGAGTGCTCATGTTATGTTTCATCTTTCGCAGCTTAAGTTTGTTTCTGGTCACTCCTGACGCAAACCTAGGCCACTACCAGTTCTCCTCAGCACTCTGAGAAAGACTAAGTACCGAGGATAGAATCACCTGCTCTCTCGCCAGAGAGCTTAATGCTGTCGCATATTCACACAATACCACATTTACTTCGCGCGAAGGTCACCAGCAGGCCATAAGTGCTGGGTCCATTTTCATGCATTATTCACCTGTAAGCAAGCACCCTGAATAAACCGCTTTACAAACTTTAACGTGTGTAGAATAGTTTTAGGTTACTTACTACACCCTTAGTAGCATCGCACACAATTTTATAGTGTATTTCAAGCGTACGATGCGGCCTATAGTCTCGTCATAAAGTATAAATAGTGCAACAGTAAGTACGTAACAACATCATCAATAAAATTGACGGAGGACATCCAGGGCTGTCGACCGAACGATCCTCATCATTAACTCTCCACTGGGTTATGGCGCCAGGCAATACAACACTAACCAACCCTGGGTAACCTCGACAACGTCAAATTCAATCACTACACACCTGTAGTTGATCTTTCTTGAGCAGTGTAAACAAATATATTGCTACTTTGGCTACCAAGTTAAACAATTCCTATCTCCACTCCCAAAAAAGTCCTCAACTGTTCCACATTTCTGGGTACGGGAAATTGGGTTTTAGCCAATAGTTTGACAGGAACTGTTTATACCTTCTGGGGTTAGTATATGACCAAAAACCTTACGTTTTTTGCAACAAAATAATATATAAATGATGTAGATGTTCTTCAAATGTTTGAGATTTTATTCAAATATCGACATTTGCCCTAGAAAATGGTTTACATTCTTCAATTAGTGTAGAATCTCTAGAAGCATGTAAATTTGGCTACAGCATTGCATATGCCAGAAGGCATAACTTTAAAAACATATTGTTGATGTTTAAATAAAAATGCTGTGATGTAGCTTCTCACAGGTCGTTACTAATATTCACAGGGCAAGTCGAAGATGCTTGGGTACTTTACACCCTGAACAACCGTAGTATCTATGTTGATGGAACAGGACTCTCCCTATCCTTGGTGGTATTCTTATTCAAATTACGAAAATCTAAACTTAAGCGTACTGTCTCATACTTTTTACGTAGGCACACCATCAGGTTGGCATATGGACTAGCTTCTCTTTCGACAGTTTGCCACTCTTATCAGGAACTTGAAGTACTCTTAGGCTTCATTCACAATTACTGATTGGTATGGGATAAGACCATCTGTGGAATGGTTCCCCTGTATTTATAGCTGTTTTAGCAGTATAACATTTATTTAATCCAAATTTTCTGAAAGTGCTGAACCATGTTTCAAAATAAGTAAATGTTACCTGAGCAGTCTGGGATAGTTAATTTGGGTGTCGTCCAGCGACTGTGGTAAGAAAAGTCCGAATATTACACATTATTCCTATTTCGCATAGAATGGGCTCCAGCTCACTGCGTGAGCATGAAGTCATAGTTTTCAGGATCGTTGGCCGAATGACCATGTGGCTGTATCCCCTGACACATACAGTACAAATTTATAGGAAAACTTCATATTTAGCTGGAATATTCAGGCTCCCCATCACGCCTTAATATTACTTTTTTACCTTATAAATGAAGGATGCCTCCTTGAGGCGTCGATGACTTCCTGGATAGGCCAGAATACAATATTAAAACGAGAACTCACAAGTTTTGGTTATCTCAAGTAAATTGTATTGCCGGCTAGTGTACACAGTTACATGTATACAATACAAATTAAAACAGACCTGACTCACAAGCTGCAGTCACTGTACGAAAAGGCCAAGAATGGTGCGAATTTACAATAGTAATTAAACCTCCGGGATCGGTAAATTGAGCTGACTGCGAATGCGGGAAGACTGTTTGTAAAATAATTCAAAGTTCCAGTAAATTGTTTTAACCTATTGCAGTTAAGTGTTCCGAACAAAGTATGAAAGTCCCCCACGACGCGACGTACGTACAGCACCTAAAACCGTGGAATCAGACTGCCGGAGATGGCACGGGCGAGCGGCGTCCTTGCTGAGAGGTCGCTCAACTCCGCGAGGTAATTTAATTAACTGTCTTCATTAACATAGAACTTGAAACATAAAACACTGAAACATTATGACTAGTTTTCTCAGTCTTGTAGAGAGTGAAGAGTTCGTAATTAAGCGCTAATTTTAATACAAAACATGTTTGTGTAGTGCCTTGCAGAGCATGTGGGAAATGTATGTCTGTTAAGTTTGGGGGTACACTACAACCAGAACGGTTAGATTGAAAGAGAAACTAATTATTTCCCATGTCACAAATTGGCTTGATTATACACACAATTGCATTCGGAAAATTATGTAGAACACTTAAATTACCCTAGCCTTGCTACTCTACGCCTCACTAAATATGCGTGTGACAAGCTTTTATTCTGCGATTACTTCGCACTCCCCTAAGGGCGAATTTCACGAACATTTGCCAACAGGCGATAAATTCTAATGCTATTTACTACACATTTTAACACTTGATTCCTATCCTAATCACACAGATATCTCTAGGAACACCACAGGCAAAAGGTTGGATCACTCGGTATCGGGTCATGACCCATTCCCATGTGAACGATGTGGACACGTGCTTATTCCGCGGGCCGCTCTAATGCAACCAGACCACGCAGGAATGGTCCACATCAAAATGAAGCACATAACCCTCGAGAATACATAACAAATTGCACAGTGAGTCTTTTCATTACCTGGAAAACAAAACATACATATAAAACATACAAGAAAACAGAACATACGTACACACTGAGAAAATGATTACATATTAATTAAAACATCTTTATAATTATTATTCACAATCCGTTAGTTTCTATAAGAAATTTGGCATGACACGGTTTGAGTTTAAGTGTCCCACTGCCGGAGTCAAAACATACTATTGTATATCACTTATTGTTGATGTATTCCTTTAATGAGTGTTACACGATGTACTTATTAGATTTGTAAAAAGTTACGGGATTATTTATATCCCGTCGACTAAGTGGTCGGCACTTGGCTCTTGCACTACTCTGTTCATTTTTATGGTGGTAATTATCAGATGTCAGTTCGGTCATTTAATTGAGGTGTTGCATAATTGCGCCTTGTGACACTGCAAGATGTTGCACTGACTTCTGTGGCCGGTACTCGGTGAAGGTAGTTCCTACCTGCCCTGCATATCGGATTTCTGCATTTCGCGGCCCTTCCGGCATAATTCTCATGTTAATCATTAACATGAACCACGCATCCACGAGTTCCTTGCGCCAACTCTGACNGGCCCTTCCGGCATAATTCTCATGTTAATCATTAACATGAACCACGCATCCACGAGTTCCTTGCGCCAACTCTGACCACCGCAATCACAACAACTACATAAGGGCGAATAGTGAATAGTGCAGGTCGGCAAGAACAGAACTTGCACANCTGACCACCGCAATCACAACAACTACATAAGGGCGAATAGTGAATAGTGCAGGTCGGCAAGAACAGAACTTGCACGTTCTTTCCGACAAGGATTTCGTGACTCAAGAGACCGCCCTAATTATTTCTTACAAAAGTTAATTCTCTAATCAAATTAGTAGGCGACACGAAATGGATTTTACCCCAAAGCCACAGTCGTTGGGCGCACGGGGCATTGGTAGTTCGGCGTAGCAGCTCGTGCCGCGACGTACGATGTAACGCACCACCAGGGGAAGTTAACTGCCCTGAAGGGCTCAGTGCACCAAAGTGTCACCAAATGTGCGCAGAATTTTTCTTAGCACATCAAACAACGTCATTTCATTCACAGCTAAGTCAGAGGTGTGCTTCAGTTTATTAAGAGCAATCGAGCATGGTAACCTACACCCCTTTGCCAAGGTGGACTCGTCCAACCCTTCCGACGACAGCNGAAAGTGCTGAACCATGTTTCAAAATAAGTAAATGTTACCTGAGCAGTCTGGGATAGTTAATTTGGGTGTCGTCCGGCGACTGTGGTAACAAAAGTCCGAATATTACACATTATTCCTATTTCGCATAGAATGGGCTCCAGCTCACTGCGTGAGCATGAAGTCATAGTTTTCAGGATCGTTGGCCGAATGACCATGTGGCTGTATCCCCTGACACATACAGTACAAATTTATAGGAAAACGTCATATTTAGCTGGAATATTCAGGCTCCCCATCACGCCTTAATATTACTTTTTTACCTTATAAATGAAGGATGCCTCCTTGAGGCGTCGATGACTTCCTGGATAGGCCAGAATACAATATTAAAACGAGAACTCACAAGTTTTGGTTATCTCAAGTAAATTGTATTGCCGACTAGTGTACACAGTTACATGTATACAATACAAATTAAAACAGACCTGACTCACAAGCTGCAGTCACTGTACAAAAAGGCCAAGAATGGCGCGAATTTACAATAATAATTAAACCTCCGGGGTCGGTAAATTGAGCTGACTGCGAATGCGGGAAGACTGTTTGTAAAATAAATAAATGTTCCAGTAAATTGTTTTAACCTATTGCAGTTAAGTGTTCAGAACAAAGTATGAAAGTCCCCCACGACGCGACGTACGTACAGCACCTAAAACCGTGGAATCAGACTGCCGGAGATGNGAACAAAGTATGAAAGTCCCCCACGACGCGACGTACGTACAGCACCTAAAACCGTGGAATCAGACTGCCGGAGATGGCACGGGCGAGCGGCGTCCTTGCTGAGAGGTCGCTCAACTCCGCGAGGTAATTTAATTAACTGTCTTCATTAATATAGAACTTGAAACATAAAACACTGAAACATTATGACTAGTTTTCTCAGTCTTGTAGAGAGTGAAGAGTTCGTAATTAAGCGCTAATTTTAATACAAAACATGTTTGTGTAGTGCCTTGCAGAGCATGTGGGAAATGTATGTCTGTTAAGTTTGGGGGTACACTACGACCAGAACGGTTAGATTGAAAGAGAAACTAATTATTTCCCATGTCACAAATTGGCTTGATTATACACACAATTGCATTCGGAAAATTATGTAGAACACTTAAATTACCCTAGCCTTGCTACTCTACGCCTCACTAAATATGCGTGTGACAAGCTTTTATTCTGCGATTACTTCGCACTCCCCTAAGGGCGAATTTCACGAACATTTGCCAACAGGCGATAAATTCTAATGCTATTTACTACACATTTTAACACTTGATTCCTATCCTAATCACACAGATCNTTGCCAACAGGCGATAAATTCTAATGCTATTTACTACACATTTTAACACTTGATTCCTATCCTAATCACACAGATCTCTCTAGGAACACCACAGGCAAAAGGTTGGATCACTCGGTATCGGGTCATGACCCATTCCCATGTGAACGATGTGGACACGTGCTTATTCCGCGGGCCGCTCTAATGCAACCAGACCACACNTTATTCCGCGGGCCGCTCTAATGCAACCAGACCACACAGGAATGGTCCACATCAAAATGAAGCACATAACCCTCGAGAATACATAACAAATTGCACAGTGAGTCTTTTCATTACCTGGAAAACAAAACATACATATAAAACATACAAGAAAACAGAACATACGTACACACTGAGAAAATGATTACATATTAATTAAAACATCTTTATAATTATTATTCACAATACGTTAGTTTCTATAAGAAATTTGGCATGACACGGTTTGAGTTTAAGTGTCCCACTGCCGGATTCAAAACATACTATTGTATATCACTTATTGTTGATGTATTCCTTTAATGAGTGTTACACGATGTACTTATTAGATTTGTAAAAAGTTACGGGATTATTTATATCCCGTCGACTAAGTGGTCGGACCTTGGCTCTTGCACTACTCTGTTCATTTTTATGGTGGTAATAATCAGATGTCAGTTCGGTCATTTAATTGAGGTGTTGCATAATTGCGCCTTGTGACACTGCAAGATGTTGCACTGACTTCTGTGGCCGGTACTTGGTGAAGGTAGTTCCTACATGCCCTGCATATCGGATTTCTGCATTTCGCGACCCTTCCAGGGCAAATTCTTGGCCCTTCCGGCATAATTCTCATGTTAATCATTAACATGAACCACGCATCCACGAGTTCCTTGCGCCAACTCTGACCACCGCAATCACAACAACTACATAAGGGCGAATAGTGAATAGTGCAGGTCGGCAAGAACAGAACTTGCACATTCTTTCCGACAAGGATTTCGTGACTCAAGAGACCGCCCTACTTATTTCTTACAAAAGTTAATTCTCTAATCAAATTAGTAGGCGACACGAAATGGATTTTACCCCAAAGCCACAGCCGTTGGGCGCACGGGGCATTGGTAGTTCGGCGTAGCAGCTCGTGCCGCGACGTACGATGTAACGCACCACCAGGGGAAGTTAACTGCCCTGTAGGGTGAAGCTGAAGGGCTCAGTGCACCAAAGTGTCACCAAATGTGCGCAGAATTTTTCTTAGCACGTCAAACAACGTCATTTCATTCACAGCTAAGTCAGAGGTGTGCTTCAGTTTATTAAGAGCAATCGAGCATGGTAACCTACACCCCTTTGCCAAGGTGGACTCGTCCAACCCTTCCGACGACAGCCACCTGACAATATTGTAGCCAGTGAGATATAAACCAATAACAGGAAATGTAATACAGAGACTGTTCGCAAGAAAGCGCAATGCTGTACTTAAATGTTTATTTATAAAAGTGGATTTTTTTTTCCAAAGTGGGAGATTACCCATAAAGGCCTCCATTATATTAACATTAATTTATTATGGTGACACTCCTCGTCAACTTCACAACATCAACCTTAACAAACATTTGTTATTAAATGGGGGTGTCACCAATGTGTTTCATTTAACTTATACTAATTTTCCCCATTGCAATCATGTTACATAATGTGTATGTTATGTTTGCCATACTGTGTGTGACGTCACTTCTTGTCACTTGTGACAGAAGCCGATGAAGCTCGCCAGTTATTCTTAGCACTCGAGCCAGACTGGCAGTGTGATGGTCCACTCCGCGAGTCCCCTCAGTACCATTGTTTAGGCTGATGTTACTTCATTGCGATAGTAACTTAATTACGAGGAACATTTGATTAATTTAAAGTGCCGAGGGTAGAACCACCTGTACTCTCACCAGAGAGCTTAACGCTACAGCATATCTGCATAATACCACACTCTTTTTCATGCAAAAGTCACTGGCAGGCCATAAGTGCTGAGTACATTNGCTACAGCATATCTGCATAATACCACACTCTTTTTCATGCAAAAGTCACTGGCAGGCCATAAGTGCTGAGTACATTTTCTTTCATTATTCGCATGTAATCAATCACAGTGAGTAAACAGCTTTACAAATTTCAGAGTATTAATTCATTGTCATCTGGGACACGTATGACGCTGCAACTTTTGTAGTACCTCCCACGTACGAGACGGCCTACAGTCTTGTCATAAGGTGTAAGTAGTGTAACATCAAGTGCATTAAAACATCATCTGCAACTGATGGAGGCGCCCAGAGTCTCCTAGGCCATCGACCGAATGACCCACATCACTAACACTCCACTGGGTTATGGTGCCGGGCAATTCTTCACTTAACCAGCCCTGGGTCACCTCGACCAAATCAAGTTTTGTATTTCGGGCCCTGGCCCTATCCAGGAAGTCCTCGAAGCCTCAAGGAGGCATCCTTCATTTATAAGTTTAAATGGGTGTTGGGGAGCCTGAATACCCAGGCAATATTACGTTTTTCTGTAAATTTGTACCATGTGTGTCAGGGGATACACCAATGTGGTCGTTCGGCCCAAGATCCTGGGAACTGTGACCTCATGTTCACCCAGTGAGCTGGCGACAGTTCTATTCAAAATAGGAATATTGTGTAATATTCTGGTTTTTCATAACATAGACGCCTGACGATGTCAGCACTACTATCCCGATCGCTCAAGTAATGTTAAATGGCTTGCCCAACTAGGTGTGGCAAAAATAGAGTATAACAAACATGTGTGTGCAAATCCATATAAGAAAGAACAGTCGGACTTAAAATTCTCCAGTTCTGCTGCTTTACCAGGAAGAACGTGTTCTGTGCCTTCATTTTGTAGGGTAGGTCAGGCCCACGCGGGACAATAGACTCTGATGTCACAGCCAACCCGTCATCAAGCATGCACAACCTCGGGAGACCACACCATAGTAAACAACCGGACGGGGCGATGCACTCCACATGCGCGAGGAGCCCTCAGATGGTAAAGGCCACTGCCTCCTTTGAAGATGGTCCGCGATTACAACTAAGGACCGTGCTACCGCGTCGCTTCGTATTATGTGTGCTACCACATCATGTGATATACAAAAGACTTTTTAGAAATGGAGTACAATCCAATTGTACCATCCACCTGTCAGAAGTTTGATCCCATCGACAAATATATCATATGTGCAGGTATATGCAGATGCTCGCCGACAGAATATGAATCATACTTCCTACCTCCACTCGCTCCCACACCACATGCCTAACACTGCGTGCGATCCACGTGTGCGGGGGTTGGCACAGACTCTGTGTGCTATGCTACATGCCAGTGCATAATATATACGAGTTGTTTACACCACACATAATTGATTACCCTGCGGCACCATCAGTTCCAGTGCTTGCAATGCATGGACCACTGGACAAAATGCCAGCGAGAACTACCAGTACACGAGCTTCAGCAAGCAACCAGTGAGTATCCAAACAACAACAAGGGTTCAATGTGTCTGGCAGAATATTGTATGAACCACGAAAAGACATGCATAAACTAAAAGAGTGTAACGCGAGATTTCACCCCACATGTGTGTTGCGGGGGAATAACAGGCGGCCCGCGAGGGAATGTTTAAGTGTAAACAGGGTCAACAAAATAATGCAGCCCTATACGGGACCATACTGGAACACACACGAATAGAAAGGGAAATTGACATGTTCACCCAACCTGTGCTGAGATTACATAACCAACAAACCAGCGAATGGAACTCGTGCCACCCATGCTCGCATGGCAGGAAATGATAGGAGCCGGCGGGACACAGTTCGAAACACTAGGGCCATCAGTTCCGAGTACAGGACAAGCCTAACTGGGCGGAATTACGAGACACCCGCCCAATTTCTGACTCTCCCAAACTTTTCCGACCAGACAGCTGAGGACGCACGCTCATTCCTCAAAGAGTGCACTACCCGATTACAATGGTACAGGGTAAGCGAGGAAGAGTGGGCGAGTGTCATCGGGAAGTAACTACTCGGGGAAGCGAAAGCATGGTAGGGGTCTACCACAGAATACGACATGCCATAACAGACAATTCGTACTCAAATTTCCAGCCAGATATGCAAACACATATATCACATTAGAACAACAGGTCGCCCTATTTACCGAGGAACAAGGCGCCACCGAAGACCTGCACATATTCGTAAGCCTAAAGTTTAGTCTAGCCAACAGACATTTTCAACATCTCACGGAGGAAGGCTCGCTAGAAACGGTCGTGGAAACGGTGAGACATGAATACCGACTGGCCTTATGGCCCATGGTATTCAACGGAACACCACACTTCCTAAGAACAGGCGTGAGTGTAGCACGAGACACTGAGAAGTGCAGGGTGGCAAATTTTAATGTGGGTAGTAAAGGCGGGTGGACAGATGCGGGGAGAAATACTGTGGATACCCGGACATCCGAAGGGAAGAGTGGCTTAAGGGACGATCCCCAAATCCATGACATCAATAGTGGGAAGGGCCCACCAAACCTCGCTCACTGCCGCATATGTAAGGACGAACAATACCACTGGCACAAAATATGCCCGAACTGGGCGAATGAACAGAGGAAAACGACAAAGCAGAGTAGGACAAATTGGTGCCGCCCTCTCTGCCATTTTCGCGACCGGAACTCCCGAAACTACCAATAACAAACTGATCCATCATTACCTAGGCCAGGTTAGCTCCACCAGTGATCAGCTGATCAGAATACCCATACGCTTGGATGAGTAGAATATCATCGCCTTAATCGATATGGCCGCATCGTATAACTTCGTGCAGGCGGAGTTAATAGTCCAACACCTGATCACCAGGGACAAACAAATCGTTTAATTCGCAACATTGAACGGGATCAGCGAATGTTTGGATGAAGTCTAACAGGCAAAATAAATATTCGTGACTGTTCTATGGACATCATCGCCCTCGTCTCCTACGAGATATGAGAGGACCTGATTCTAGGGGTGCCGTGGCTTACACAACACAACATCATTCTTGAAATCGCCATGGACCGCATTTACTTCGGTTTGGGCGAACGCTGTACAACCTAGGTCATCGCAGAGAAAACAGCGAACAATCTGTCCAACTAGACACGTTCGACGATGCCGTGCCCACAGAACATAGGGACGCCATACAGCGAGTCCTGGCCGAACGACGGGACATATTTGCCGTGGCGGACTCCCTTTAAAGAACGAGCATTGCAGAACATGCGATACCACCCACTAAAGTTGAACCCCTCTGGTCGGCCCTCGTGATTATTGTCCTTATCACCTGAGTATTATTAATCAACAAATATAGGAAATGACTAGGGATGGGGTAATAGAACCCTAGGAAAGCAATTACAACTCAGCTATCACTATGGCTTCATATGAATGACGAGATCTGGAGGTTTTGCGTGGACTTCCGCTCGCTCAACCAAGTGACCGAAAGTATGCCCCCACCTGTAATCAGTGTGAACTCTGCACTAAAAATGTTAGGGGACACCAAGGTTTTATCTTCCCTTGACCTGAGAAGCGGCTATTGGCAAGTACCAGTACGCCTTGAAGACCATCAAAACTGCATTCACTGCCCCTGAGGGCTTTCAATTTTGTGCCATGCCCTTTGGGCTGAAATGCGCCCCCTCTGCCTTCCAGAGCATGATGGTACGTATCCTGGATGGTCTGATAGTCGAGTGTACGATTGCATACCTAGACCACGTTGTGATCTGGTCAAAATAGGGAAGAACACGCACAACACCTATCCTTCGTCATGGAGCGACTGGCTATCAATGGGTTAGCATGTGCTAATGGAAAATGTAAATTAGGGGAAACATGTCTTCAACACCTGGGCCACATGGTCGAAGCCGAGGGTATCCAGCCCAACCACGAACAATTGAGGCTAATTCAAGACTATCCCACACCCAACACACGCAAACACCTTCGAAAATGTTTCTGGTTTATAAACTGGTTAATGCGCTACATACAAGACGTCGCCATGATAACAGCCCCCCTAACCACCCTGTTGTCAATACAACAGCATTTCCAATGGAGCGACGATGCACAAAACGTGTTCGAAGAAATCAAACACATATTCCAACAGTGCGACAAACTGTCCCGTTTAGACCCCCAGAGCCATTTATATATGCAAACAGATGCCAGTCAAAAGGGGCTTGGAGCTGCACAATTTCAATACGATGATGATGGCGAATGCAGAATCATAGACTACAGTAGCCCGAAGTTTGCCCGACGCGAACGCAACTACGACGTGACTCAGATGGAATGATTGGCTATCGAATGGCCACGAAAATACTACTGCCTACAACTAGAGTACCAACGATTCACATTTAGGCCCGACAATAAGTGTTAAATGTGGCTGCATAACATGTGCACTGTCTGCAGCAAAGCCACGCCGTGGTCCTTGTTATAACAGGCTAATGATTTTGTGGTGGAATACGCTCTGGGCGAAGAAATCCAACTAACTGACGTCCTTTCCCGTTCGCCCGGAATAGCATGTAATGAAGACGAGTAGGAAGTCCTATTCCTGCAAGACAGTATGCAGGTTGCCCGGCTACAGCACATCATCTTAGGCACGAGTAATGCCACCCAAGACCTAACAAGAGATTCATAATACGAACGAGTACTCGCCGCACAACAGCTGTCCGTAGATGTCGTGGAATGCCAGGCACAGCATGCTAAACAACAGCTGGACAACTGGCGCGTGGTCGATGACCACCTGGAGATCAGGATCCGCAGGCGAAGAGTGGAACTGGCGAAAGTATGTCCTGGAGGCAGGACGAACATTCGTCGTGGAACACTCGCATGCCGGCCACTGGCGGGACACCCAGGAGCCATGCAAACCAAGCGGAACATAATAGCCCACTATTTCTGGCCAGGGCTCACCCGACAAGTGCGGGAATTTGTATGTGTCTGCGAAAAATGTTACCACGTGAAAACGCACTGTACCGATGGCATTACACAACAGCAACTCCCAAACCAGAAAAACCTTTTGTGACCATCGCCTTGGAACTGATGGTACCATATCCCCAAACAAGAAGAAATTTTTATTGGTGGTGATAGATTTGTGAACCAGGTGGTGCGAGGCTTATCCCCTCACGAGCTCTTGCCTCAAAAACATAGCGGGAGCATTGCTGAATGATTTCTTCACCTGCTCGGGTTACCCAACCGTAATCATCTCCAACAATGGACCGCTGTTTAGGGGAAAGCGATGGTGGTAACTCTGCACCAAGTGGTGGGCAGTACACCACACAACAGTGGTGTACCACTCCCACACGAACCTCAAATAACAAAGGATTCATGAGTTCAAGGTGCAGTTCCAGCTTCGTGTGGGGGATGACCACACTACCTGGGCCACCCATGTCCCTGAGAAACCAACAGAACGAAGTCACGCACACTCGCCTGCAGAATTACTATACGGACACGGTCTGGCATGACCCAGGGAATATGCATACCTACAAACGACCAAGAGCTCAGGACCCTCAGAAACAGAGACACAAGAAGGTCACCAAGCCAGAACATCATCCAGATGGGTGGACAAAGGCAAGTTAAATTCCATTGTGACGACTTATGGGCCGCACCGACACGAAGTGCTCCAAGGTAACACATAAGATGCTACCGACCGAAGTAGTCCTAGCCGATACTGGATGGCAATCGCCAGCATCAGGCACTTGCAGACAACTGGGTCCACCAACACCGATGCCCTCAAGGACCATTGGGTCGTCAGCTGCCATTACAGCGCCACGAGCCGTGGTGATGTCCGACTCCACAGAGATTGCCCGGAATGACAATCGACCACCAGATGCCACTGTGCCCAGCACCACGACTTCGGAGGCCCACCTTGTCACACCCGCACCCCTAGGTACCCTATTCTAAACTGCCAGGTCATGCGACTCATCGTTGGCCAGGTCCAGTTCCAAGTCGAGCATCTCGACTTTGCGAACATACCTGCCTCAATGGCATTGACATCGAATGCAGAGGTACAGCAGCAACAGCATTAGCTGCGTATCGATGGTGGCAGGGCCACTAACCTGCCGAGTAGGTGTAGAACCAGCCGACCGACTTCACCGAATTAGTAAGATCTCGCCTGCCAAGGGTAAGTTGACCCGACAACAGTTGCCATGCAACCCTGCAGAAGGGGGATCCAGTTCCATACACCTCATCTCACCGAGACAGCTGCGCCCATGGCCGAGGCACTGCTCATACATCTGCTGCACCACGTGGCCTTGAGCCACCACTGTCCTCCATGACAGTTGCCTCCTGGACAGGAAGGCATTTGACGTGGCCCACTCATGCATGGTCTTGCATGGCCACTTTCAACATATCATCGACCCACAGTTGCTGCACAAGTGTGGCCTGCAGAACACACACGTCGTGCATCCCGATACGTGTCCACGTTGTACACTTGAGAGCTGGACATGACCCGATACCAAGTGATCCAACCGAGTGCCTGTGATGTCCCTAGAGAGATCTGTGTAGTTAGGATAGGAATCAAGTGTTATAATGTGTATTAAATAACTTAAGAATTTATCGCCCAACAGGCATATGTTCGTGAATTTCACTTTTATGGGGTTGCGAAGTAATCGCAGTATAAATGCACGTCACATGCATATTTAATTAGGCTTAGAGTTACAAGGTTAGGATATTTGATGTTTTCTTTATAATTTTTCAAGAGCGGTTCTGTGTCTAATCAAGGCAATTAGTAATATGGGAAATAATTAGTTTTCTTTCAACCTGATGGTTCCGGTTGTAGTGTGCCCCCAAACTTAACAGACCTAAATTTCCCACATGTTCTGCATGGAACCGCATAATCATGTTTTGTATTTAAATTAGTGCTTAATAAAGAATATTTAACTCTCTACAGTATTAAGAAAACTTGCTCAGAATGTTTCAGTGTTTTTTGTGTGTATGTTTCAAGTTCTATGTTAATGGGGTCAGTTTATCAAATTACCTTTTCGAGTGGAGCTAGTTGTCGGCAAAGACGACGTTTGCGAGCCTCCATCTCCGGCAGACTGATTCCACAGGTCTTAGCTGCTACACGTGTGTCTTATCGTGGGGGACTTTCATACTTTGTTCTGAACACTTAACTGTAATAGGTCAATGTAATTTACTGGAACTTTTATTTAGTTCACCAATAGTCTTCCCCACATTAGCAGTAACCCCCCCCCTCCCGTCCTTCCCGACAGCATCTGCTCAATTTACCGACCAGGGAGTTTTAATTTGATGTGAACTATGCTTCCACGAGCTTCTTATACCTACATTGACTGTCGCAGTCACAACAACTACACCAGCTACACCCGGCTGTACCAACTACATCAGGTCAGGAGTGCTTATTGCAGGTCTACAAGACCAGAACTTGTGCCTTCTTTCCGATAAGGATTACGAAACTCAAGAGACCATCCTACTCATTTATTACAAGAGGTAACTCTTTTAATAAATTGGTAGGTGATCCGAAATGTTGTGTACCCCAAAGCCACAGCCGTTGGGCGCACTGGCAATTGGTCGTTCCATCGTCGCAGCTCGCGCAGCTAAATACGACGCAAGCCACCTCTGGGTGACGCTACCTGTCTTGTAGGCCGAAGCTGTGGTGAGAAGTGCCCCAACGTGTCATCAAGTAGTGTGCAGCATTTTTTACAAACATATTGAACACAGTCACCACATTCACAACTACAGTCAAGGGTGTGTTTTTTTTGTATTAATAGTAATCAAGCATGACATTCCACACTCCCTTTCCCAGGTGGACTCGTCCATCCCTTCAGGAGACAGCCACCTGGCAACATTGTAGCCAGTGAAATTCAAACGTGTAGTAACAAGTGAAATTCTAACACTTTTCACAAGAAAAGGTTATACTGTAATAATGTTAATTTAATATGAGTAGTAATGTTTCAGAATAGGGACATTGCCTATAAAGGCCTCCATCATGGTATCATATAATTTAGTGCAGTGACATTCTCTGCCAACTTCACAACTTTAACCATAATAGACATTTGTAAATAAACAGGTGTGTCACCAATGTGTTTCATTTAATTTATACAATTTTTACCAGTACAATCGTAGTGCTCATTATGTTTCATTATTCACCGTTTGACTTCTGTTCTGGTCACTCGTGAAACTAACAGAGGCCACCTAGCCAGTTCGTCACAGCACTCGAATCAGACCGGCAGGGTTGGTCACCTGCTCCGCCAACACCCTCGGTGCCATCATTTAGGCTTTAATCACTTCACTGTAATATTAAATTAATTACCTGCAATGATTATTTTAAGTACCAAGGAGAGAACCACCCGCCCTCCCAGCAGAGAGCTTAACGCAATCGTGTATCAACATAATACCACATTTATTTCACACTAAGGTCACAGGCTGGGTCAATTTTCATGTATTATTCACCTATAGTCAGGACAGTGAATAAACCGCTTTACCAAGTTAACTGTGTCAAATCATTTTAGGGGACTACTCCCTTTGTAGCATCACCCACAATTTCATGTTATATTTCAGGCGTACAAGATGGCCTACAGTCTCATCATCAGGTATAATTAGCTCATCAATAAGTATTTTATGCCATCATCAACAAACTGACAGAGATATCCAGGGCCCCCTGAGCCCTCGACTGAACGACCCTCATCATGAACTCTCCACTGGGTTATGGCCCCGGGCAATCCAACACTCAACCAGCCCTGGGTAACCTCGACCACATCAAATTACTATTGTAAGTTTTCGCAACATTTTTTGTTTTTTTTTTCAGTAATGGCCACTGGTAGGCCTTGTGAGTCATGCCTGTTTTAATTTGTATTGTATACATGTAACTGTGTACACTATTCGGCAATACAATTTACTCGAGTTAATTAAAACCTGTGAGTTCTCATTTAGTGTTTATTTCGGGCTCTGGCCTTATCAAGGAAATCATTGACGCCTCAAGGAGGGATCCTTCATTTATAATGTAACAAGGTAATATTAAGGCGTGCTGGGGAGCCTGAATTCCCTGGCTATATATTAAGTTTTCCTGTAAATTTGTACCGTGTGTGTCAGGGGATACAGCCCTGTGTTTGTTTGGCCCACGATCCTGAGAACTGTGGCTTCGTGCTGACCCTATGAGCTGGCGCCCATTCTATTCGAAATAGGAATATTGTGTAATATTGTGACTTTTCTTAACATAGTTGCCGAACGATGTTCGGATTACTATCCCGGACTGCTCAGGTAAAGTTAATAGTTTTGATGGAAACGTAACCCATCTAACTTTCTCAGATAAATAATATGGCAGCTTTTATGATATTCGATGATGTCATAACTGCCCAACTTTATTTGGAGGAAAAATTTGATAATGTGTCAGGGGATTTATGCGCATTAGGCCATGAACATTTTGTGCCGAATTAGAGTAAAAAAAAATTCCTCTTAACTTGCTTTGCCTTTTTGTATTTACGAAACAAAATGTTTCTAATTTCAGCAAGAAGGTTTTTAAATTTTGTGTGTACTTTCTTTAAGTGTAATTTTTTGGTGGAATTTACAAGTTATCACAATTTTAGTTATATTTTCCTTATAATATAGGTTTAATTTGTACAGCAAGATTTTGGACATCGATATTCATTATTTTCTATAATGGATTAATATTTGGAATCTAGCCTTTATTGATATAAGTAAAGGTAATTACCTATAAATTTATAGTTTTTTTTCATGATGAATGTGTATTGTGTGTAATTTAGTTTATGAGTTTGTGCAAATTGAAATTTCAGGTCTTGCTAACCTGCCTTCGACCTTTACACGATTTGCTTTGTTCACGGCGACTGTGCTTTTTACAACTTCTACACCGAACTTGTAGGAAGTTTTAAACGGCCATAGTACACTGATATAAAAAGCGCAGAGAGGATATTGTATTCGCTTGCCTAAACGTTTCTGTGCTGCCCTCAAAGAATTTTGTTTACATTGTGTTCTTGTCATGTCAGCAAACGTTAATATTTTGTAAAGTATTGTTGAACGCGATGAATACGATGATGACACTCCTTTCCTATTGCATATTTTAGCATGTATGAATTATCATTTGAAAGTGTGTGAATCAAAAAATGTAAAAAAAAAATGCATATAAATTATTTACACTACCCCTCATTTACGACCACGTTTAAGTTAAAGGAATTAACAAAGATGTGTGGCTTAATTATTTCACCTGTCCGAAAATAATGATAGAGGAGCTGAAAACACTTTTCTCACTGCTCTTCCACACTAACCTGGTGTTTCATAATGTTGACGCATTGGGTGGTCAAGAGCTTGTACCGCCCCCGTGCTGAGGGTAGCTCCAAATGATAACGAACGGCGAACTACAATCATCGTGATCGTAATGTCCCAGACCCAGTAAGAAAATTAATAGTAGCTTACCGCGCGACACATTTTAACCTTGGGCAAGGTCCTCAGTTTCCAGGTGAACATTATTTTTTAAATAATTTTAAGAGTTTTATATTGCAATACTTAAACACAACACAGCGATCGTTAAGATCATAACCAAACTATTGTAATATCACACACTTCAGTTACTTCGTTACGTTGCATAAAACTTTACTAATAAATATTTTTTTATTCCATAAAGTTTTATGAAAACTGTTGTGTGTAATATGCCTATAACATGTTTTACTTAAATTTGTATCATACGTAACCTTAAAATTCTTAACTGCGTCGGCTAATGACGTGACTAATAAAACCNTTATTCCATAAAGTTTTATGAAAACTGTTGTGTGTAATATGCCTATAAAATGTTTTACTTAAATTTGTATCATACGTAACCTTAAAATTCTTAACTGCGTCGGCTAATGACGTGACTAATAAAACCAGAAATGTTTAACATTTTGACAATTTCTCTGTACATTATTTTTTACTCTTCTAGCTACTTTTTATTTCACTACAAATTAAGGACTCAAATTACTATGTTTATGGAAAAGGGTTTTTGGTTGTAAACATCATACTGTTACATTGTGATACACAATGCAACTCTTGCTAAAGTACCAGAAGATACATGAGATTGTCAATATCAACTGCCATAATGGCTCCAAATTGGGTTTCAATTAGTTTCTGCTCCATGTAGCTGTATTTTAATTTTTTGTCATTGATAAAATGTATTTGAATTTCACACCAAGCCATCTTAATTTTTAGTTGCTGTATATACAAATCCGACATTTATGCTTCAATAATTCCACGTGTAATAACGTATATCTTCAATATTCCTGACTCGTGATCACTAATCAGTCTAATCTAAGAAAGTGCATCTTGGAAAATCTTTTATAATAGGTTATTGTATAATTATGTAGTACTAAGTAGGTGAAATGCAGGATGTTTGTGAGTTCAATACATTAATTTTAAGTGATGTAGACCATACCAAGACAACAATCTTATAGGAACATGTGATTGGAAACGTTCCCCTACCGTGCTACAGGTGCCGAACGCACTGCACACATTTTTAAACTTGGTGCGTGCGTGGCTCAGGCCCGTACAGCGAACAGACAATGCTGATGTAATCAAAGACGATGGGCGTGCTGCAATGCTCATCACTGTAGCGAGTAGGGAGCCCCCGTAGTTGGTGCTGGTTGATGTGTCGGATCAGGGAATGTAATCATGGCGATACCAGTGGCACAGGCATTTATGTGTACGGAGTATACGGACATTGTGTCCGGTGCAAGGCAGTGTTGTTGTGGCACGAAAGTGTTAATCGTGAGGGATACCCGTACCGACGTCAACCAAACCCGCAAACCTGTGTGAATGTTTTTTGGTGTTTGCGTGAAACAGGCTCAGTGCAAGTCAAGAGAGCAAACGCTGGTGCGCGAAGGAGAGTTGACTCCTCAAGTTTTGAAGAAAACGTGCTCGACCAGTTATTCATCAGTACGTACACAATAGCCAACGCAGCGTTAGCGACTGGAGTGTTTGGACAGTTCTTCACGAACAACTATTACACACCTCTACCACCCACAAAAAGTGCAGGTGATGGGTCTTGGATTACATCAGTGCCATCCGTTCGCTGCAAGGGCCTGCGCCATGCACGTTCAAAGTTTAAAATGTGCGCTGTGCATTCAATGCCTGTAGCACAGTAGGGAACTGTTTCCGACAACACATTCCTATATAAAATTAATTGTCATGGCCTACCATCCCTTAAAATTAATGTACTGTATTCCCACGCACTCACTCTCTCACACACTCTCTCTCCCCCTCACTCCACCCTGCGTGTGAGTGTGTGTATAAAACTGAGTGTATATATATATATATATGTGTGTATACACACACGCAGGGTGGAGGGAGGGTGAAGAGGAGAGAGTGTGAAAGAGTGAGAGAGAGAAAAAGTATGCGTGGGAATTCAATACATAAATTTTAAGGGATAGTAGGCCAGGACAATTAATATATATATATATATGTATATATATAGACGATCTCCACACAATTTATTAAAAAACACACACACACACTCTCACTCTCACTCTCTCTCTCTCTCTCACACTCTCACTCTCACACACACTCTCTCTCTCTCTCTCTTATATATATATATATATATATATATATATATATAGAGAGAGAGAGAGAGAGAGAGAGAGAGTGGGTGGGCGAGTTTTTTTTTTTTATAAATTGTGTGGAGATCGTTTATTTGCATCTTACAAGATTGCACGAGAAATAATTTTAAATAGCATAGCGGAATATATTTGTTGGGAGGGGGAACAATTGTAAATTATGAAAAATCTGAGAGTTTCTGATAATTTTTAAAACAAGTCTTGGTATGTCTAATAGTATGTATTGGCGCTACTAATCGTGCTGAATCATGGTAATAAGTGTAGGGTCTATTGATATATTCACAGTGTACACTGAATCACAATATTGGGGACGTGTATGGTCATCAATGAGTTTCTGTTGTAAAATTGTAAGAAAAAAAAAAAAATCTTGTGTTAAAAGCTCGAAAATTACAAATAAGCATACGCCCACAAATGGCTCCATATAGTAAATTCATGCAAATCTCTGCCACACTGTTTTCAGGATCACAAGCAATAGAGAGGGCGGAGGGCTACCTGCTTCATATTCATTTTACACTAAAAGTATAATAAAGAATTTGATTTTATGTAATAAATTTAATACATGAACTTGACTGGTTTGCAGGTAAGTATCTTCTTCTTTTATACCACTGCGGCCCCTTCAATCGTGTGAAAAATCAACACTCCGTTGGACATACCACCGAACAGTACTCTTGCATGAGGTATTTAACACAGTGACGCTAAACTGATATACAGTCATGCCAGTTTTATGTGTATTAAGCAAAACGAAACCGGGTTGAGTCACCGCCAGTTTGAACAGTAAATGTTTATTTGGGCGTTAAGATTTTGCATAATTTCCTAACTCGCAATCAGTATTTCTGTACCTATAGCTGCTAAATGCTAAATCATGAACTGATAGATCTTGCGATACTCTGTGCTCACCTGCTCTGAGAAGCACAGTAGTCGGAATTGCATGAATTTACTATTACGGAGGTAGTTGATAGTCTGTACGTAGTCCCGTCGGTATCAAACCTCATAAAAAAAATACAGAAACCTACTATCGCCAACATTTGCAGCAAAAACACAGAAGTACTCACCTTGCAACAGAAAGTGGGATTCACAATGTAACACAGTAATAACTTATTTCTTACCATGTGCCGAGCTGACAAGACTTCTTAATGTTACGCAATACCTTACTCTGTTCCTTACTACTGGTATGTGTCCTAGCGGATTGTTGCGACTGAAAACAGTCGTAGACCTCGCCCAGTTCAATTACTATTAACACAGAGAAGAATTTTATGTACGTATACTCTAAAAAATAAGGCCAAACATCAGTCATAACTTAAAATTCAGGGATGTCTATATAAAAGCCCATCTACAATTGGCAGTGCAAATATGGTCTACAATTGAGCACAGGAGGCCTAAATACAACTAACTTAACATTGTTTTTCTTATTTCATAATAAAATGTTAATTTTTAATAGTGTAACATGCCAAATGAATTATAACTTTAATGTAATTTATTTACCTACAGTGTTTTAATGCAGTGCACGATATCAATATTGTTTTGGCATGATCTAATTTAATTTCTATATTCCAGTTAATACAATTATTTTTGTAATTTATTAACTATTACTAGTGTAGACAATAAATTAAAATATGATTTTTTTTTTAGTTTCTGTTTTAAATGCTTACCTTGGTAATAATAAAAAAAAAAATGCTATTCTGAAAAATTGAAAAATATTTTGGATAATGGTATGTATCTACAGTATTACTGAGGGCTCTAAAGATCAGGGAACCTGTGGGGTAGAAGTAAAACAACACTACAAGGAATGCCAAAATCCACAACAAATGTCAAACATATCGACAAATTACTCTAGACAATGGGACTTCTGCAAAATTTGCACCACTCTACTTCCTGCAGCGCAAGTGATAGCGAGTAATGAGGGTATGCTGATTTACCTGCTTCATACAGTTTTATCTGCTTCATATGATGTTACTATACATACATACAAAGCACATTAAAGTGTATGTAGCAGGTAAATTGGCATGTCCTCCACACTGGCTACCACTCACATTCTGGGAAGCAGGGTGGTGCAGATTTTACATGAATTATCTTTTATAGGCAGTTCACGATAAAGTGAGCACTTTTGAGGCCCTAGTTACATTTTCCTTTCGGCCATTTTTTTTATCCAATTAACCACCTTTTTAAATAAATATTGCCATGTAAGTAATAAAAACAGTGTAAGTATTCCACTGCACTCGGAAGTTAACATCTAAGGTTGCTATAAATTATATTGACTATTATTCCAAATGAGAGGGCTTTCAAAAGTGCTCACTTTAACATGAATAGCATATATAGAGCCAGTTGACAGTTTGTACAAATTCTCAAAAATTGCAAAGCTCTAATAAAAAAGTACAAATACCTCCTACCAACACCAGCAACAAAAACACTACAGATACTCGCTTAGTGACAAAAAAAATGGCACAAATGTTGACGTGCAGAGAAAATTGCACATTCAACCCAAATAGTTATTGTGTTGCCGGGGTACACTGTAGGTAAACAACCATTTGTTAGTTTACAAATAAAGGTCACACACAACTTCTTTTGAACCATGTAGCTAGCGAAAAATCCTCCTGACTGCACCGTATTTATTACTTACTACAGGTGTGTGTCCAAAATAACCATTGCAACAGAAAATAATTGCCGTCCACAGCCAATTCAATTACAGTTAAAACAGTGATCCACTAAATACTCTGAAACATAAGGTCAAACAGGTTGTAACTCGAAAATCATATAATTATTATGATAATTTCAACTTGTAAATGGGCAGTCGCCCGTTGGCAAACGCTTCCTTCCCTCATCCCTTTTCACTCTCCTGTCCTAAATTGCCCAGCCTGCTTCACCTTCACCGATTCCTCCGGCAACACATTCCACTCCCTCACAGTGCTCACCGGCATGGACTGCCTTCCCCTTTCCATCCACCTCCATAACCCCTGAAACTTTCTACTGTTTGTACTTCTCCTCCTGTACAGCCCCTTAGCTTAATGTCCACTTAACTTCCCCCATCATCTTACTCCATTCACCACCCATACATCCTGATCAGCCTCTCCACTCTTTGTCTGACCCTTACAGAGCTCCACTCCAACTTCTTCATCATTGAGGATGGCCTAAAATTACTTTCATCCACACTTTCTCGCCTCTGCCTTCCCCATTTACCCTTAAACAACCATTTTGCCCTTCTTTGCACCTTCTCCAGCTCCCATATCACCTCGTCCACGTATGGGTCCCAGACTGCATCTACATGTTCTATTATCGAACTAATCATAGTTTTATAAGCCTTCTCCTTCACCTCCCCACTAACCCCCTTCAAGACCTTTCTCAACATTCCCAAAGTCCTTCTTCCCTTTGATGCCACTCTCTGTACTTTCTTTTTCCACCTAAGATCACTCTGAATCTCCACCACCAGGTACTTATACTCTGAAGACCTCACCTGCCTTTGACATTTATAAGTACCTTTATACTCTCCCCTGTTCCGAGTGAACCTTACAATCTTTGTTTTTCATACATTAATCTTTATTTTATTCCTTTCTGTCTACCTCCTTGTTTGTTCTAATACATCCTGCAACTTATTCTCCCCACCCACCTCTGTATGCAGCGCATGAGCATCTGCCAACAGCCTCACTGTACCACCCACCATTATCCCCAGATCATTAACCATAATGGTGAACAACAAGGGGTCCAGCACACTACCTTACGTAACCCCTCCTTCTTCCGACATGGACGCTCCCACTTTCACCCTCTGTTTTCTCCTCCTCAGGAAGTCTCCTATTCAATCCGCTACCCATTTATCATCCAGTAACTCATCCTTTTTTAGCATCAAAATCCCATGGGGCACCTTATCAGTGGCTTCCTCAAAGTCTGTGAAGCAGGCATCCATCTGCTTCCCCTCATCTGCTTCCTGTACCAAATCCTCCTGCAGTCCAACCTGTTGTGTCTCACAAGTGTAGGTCTAACCTGCCCTAAAACCACGTTGGTATTCCTGCAGCCAGTTCTTTTCATTCATTACCTCTACCTCATACTTTACTACAAGCCTCTTCATCACCTTTCCTGTACTTGATGTGACACTCGCAGGCCTTTAACTGGGTTTTGCCTTTCCTCCCCTTGCTTGTAACACCACAACCACCAATGCATCCTTCCAGTCCTCTGACATCTTGCCTTCATTTTAAGATCTTCTACACAGCTCTCACCCACCAAACTTTAGGGCTTCATTCTTAATACCATTTGGACCCACTGCCTTGGTACTCTTCAATCCCTCTATAATTTTAGCTGTATTCTTCTCCCTTATCCTGAACTTTCTGTAGGCCCTACTTTTCACCTCACCTTCCCTTCGCTAAACATCTTGCTCCTCGGACACTCACAAGTACTGAGTTTGCAGCAACTCAGTTTTTGCACTCAAAACCCTCCTTACTATTCAACATTGGAATACCTCCCTCCCCTCCTTTAACCTTTGTAATATACCCGTACGACTTTCTCCATTTCCTTTTGCTTTACTCTATCATGTTGCCTAGGTATTCATTCTTTGCCTATCTGTTTCATACAATTCCTAGTACTATAGGCACTTAATTTGTCTCAACTTTCTCTTCATCCTTTTTATCTTTCATCCATAGTACAGAGGATTACTCCCAGTCTTTATTATTTTCTGTGGGACAAATTTCTCTCAATTCATTCCACAAGCCATCTACACTTTCAGCCTTAGTCCATTGCTCAAACATATCTCTCAAGAAATGTTCTGCTCCCTCCTATACTGCCATTAACCGTACGACCATCTATTCTCAGTCTTCCAAATCCCGATTTCCATCACCAGAATATCATGATGACTGATGTCTTATGGGAGTACTGAACTAAATAGGTATGTCGTTAGTGGGCCTAACCAATACCACATCCAGCACTGCCCCAAAACATTCTCCATTACTTCTTGCGTGTGTTTCTACTGCCTGAACTAACCCTGTGTTTACTAATGGTGATGATATCCTCTGCATCATGTTGCCCATCCCCGCAACTCCGTCTTCCCACTCCCCAACCAACATATTCAGGTTCCCCGCAACTACTGTCCACTGCTTGTCCCCAAGTTTATCGATCCTTTCCTTGACCTCCTCTATAGCCTATCGCCCCTGACCTGGTGGCCTGTACACTGCTAGCAATCTGATGCTTCTACCCCTCACCCTTATCTCAATTTTCATCACCTCAACCACATCGCTAAGCCGTTCCACAGACTCCTTCAAGCCCTCTCTTAAGCACAGAAGCTATCCGACTGGTTGTATAAGCATCTTCAGTTAACTGTTCACGATCAAATTGAATGATTCTCAACTCCTGACACATTCAAACTTCTGCACACAATTTAGATGGTCCAATACTTTGCATGGTGAAATTTGAAAATATCCTCAAATATACTGCAGTCTGCACTTCCTAAAATCTGCATCTGAAGTTAAAAAATATTGATACGGCAGCACTTTTGCTTTGTTTTTTTTTGTGTTAGTTTCGCATTATACCAGAGTTTGTGTGTATATTAACCTGACATGTTTTAACAGTTTAATGTACTCAATAATCACACACCAGACAGTTTATTTTTGTTTCACTCTGCTAATATTTAATGTATATAATTTATAATGTTTATTGTATTTTACTTTAAATTAAGGTCTTATTGGCACAGGTATCATATTAAGCATATTTCTTTCTCTGTGTAGTGGAATAGCTAAGTTACGCTAAGCTAGAGAAAGTCTTATTATATGTATGTGTGTTAATATTTTCTTTTGACAACTAAGTGAACAGTCTCATAAAGTTTATTTCTCTTAGAGGCATTTACTAATTGTTGGACAGAAGCTTTTTATAATCCCTGTTGATTTGCATACCCTTGTTTCAGTATTCATGATGTGCGGTCATAAAATTTTAGGGCTTTGAGATTAAATTTTAATTTCGAGACCGCCCATCATAAGGATAGGAAGAATGGGAGAGAGCCATTCTCATTTACGTAAATGTGCACGGGTGAGACAAGAAGAGGCCCAAAAGCACCACTCAAATTAATTTTGTACTGATTTTACTAAACCTATCCTTCCGAAAACCCAGGGACGTCATCGACGCCGCTTCTATGGACTGTAATATGTTGCACTGTAATACAGTGCTAAATCAGAATTCCACCAGCTAAATTTACAAGGACTTGAACCATAAAGTTTGGTTTTAATTTTTAAAATAAATTTTGGAATTTTTTTAAAATTAGTTTTCTGACATACTGTCTAGAAGTTCTGTGGAGAACGAACTCTTGCTCCCCGTTTTCTAGCCTTGCAATTTGTCAAACTGGACTGTTCAGTCTAATTTTACTTTCACGAGTATAAATAGTTTTCAAGAAATTTAACTTGTGTGCCAAAATTTCTTTATGCTTACATAATGCCAGCTTTAAGACATGGGTGACTTTTCTGGTGGATCTGAAAAATACCATATTATTTTTAAAATTATTTCAGTAACAACACACATCTATTTGCATAGTAAATTTATCACACTGTAAAATGTCTTTCTTTTGCAATAAAACTCAATCATTCTAAACTTTAATTGATGATTATTATTTCGTGTAGTTTTGATGTCGTATCCTGTGTGTATAACTTTATTAAATATGAAAGGTAATTGTCTGCGTATTTGCCCATGTTTTGCTTCCTATGTTTTAACAGCATCATTGGAAACAAATTCTATTTTTACTTACCTACTTTCTCGTTTTACATGTTCTCGTGTAATGCAATTTATTTAATAATTTTTCATGGCAATTGGGTATGTCCTGATACATGTTATTTTTTTTATTCCCTATTACAGAGTGAATTACCTAATTAAGTTGTGGTAGTTACCTTATTCCCGGACACACAACCGTCTGTCCCATTCTCTCACTCGGTTCGTCACATGAACACATATACACATATTACGTACAGATTGTTATTATTCTTATACTGCTTTATCACCACCCAAACACAAGGTACAACCAGCCCATCGCTAGTCGGTTGGTTGTAACTTTAAAAGGCGCTAGTGGTTTTTCAATACGGTAGGCTTTGCAAAAGCCAAATATATAACTTTTATACCTCTTAAGGGTTTTCTTCAGATCATACGCGATTCTTCATAATTACCAGTGAGGAAATGAATTATCTTGACGCAGTAGTGATTTACTCATTGTCGTGGATCATTGTGAGCGCTTTAACATAGTGTCTGTACAGTTTGTATACCTGCGTGCCATTTTTCATGTTTTAGTAATGAGTTTTGTTATGCTAAATATTAACTTTTGATTATGTAAGCCTAGCTCCATGAAACTCATCGCATACAAATCTGTGGCACTTCTTCCCAGAGCACAAGTGAAGTGCCTGTATAAGGTGCACCCATGTACCACTTTCATATGAGGCTGGTAAATTGGTGCACCCTTCACAATTGCTTCACTTCTACTTTGATAGGCAGTGTAGCACGGATATATATAGCCTACAATTTGGGTTGTTTTTATGTCCTCGTGCACTAGCAAGTATTTCTGGTTATAATCCTTCCACTGATTAAAAGGTGTTTCCCTAATAGTACACACAGGTAAGGAGTCATATGTTACATCAACCGGATGAGGGAGCGAAAACAAGATGATTGATTGAAGCACTTGCCACAGGGTGATAGCCCTGCAAGTTGAAATCATCATCATCATCGTCGTGGTTATTATTATTATTATTATTATTATTATTATTATATTACCATGCAGTGATAAGCTGGGTTAATGCGGATGGATTACTGGCATTTTGCTTCTTTGCCTCAGCTCAGGAGTCTTCAGTTCTTACAAAGAAATGTTTGAGTATTGATGTAGAACGGGAAAGGGCTGCTAGAGTGCTTCAACCCAAATGAAGATGTGCAGTTTTCAAGAATTGTTCCAGTCAAAAACCATTTACATAATTATATTTTACAATTTTCAGCCCTGCAGTACTGAGATGAAGCTGCCAGTGCATCAGCAGAGTGGTTAATAGTGTATTCTAGTAGAGCTTAGTTCCTCAGTAAAAGAAGCCCTAAGTACCAATTTTATTTCTTGAAATTTATCTAGTAGTTGGGTGGAGTAATGAATCACACAGAAAATTACCAATAAATTCTAGTCTTAAATTTTTGGTGATGCAGTGCATTGAATGTGTCCATTACAATCCACCTCTGATGACATGCATACTTATCTGCCTTTGACATGACACAAGTTCACTATGTTTGTTTATTACTCTGTACTTTTATTTACTGAAAATATTGAAACAGTTCACATTCAATCGTCAGGTATGCAGAGTATGAACCAGTTTACAGGCAAACTAACAGAGAGCAGCGCCACAGTTGTTTAATTATTCATTTACGTCTCGAAACTTGCCTCTCAAGAAGAAAATATGAAGGCAGGAGGGACGTCCGTTCCCTCCTGGCACCCTACCGACTTCCCACACCGGCGGAAATAATTTAATAGAATTTAAAGTTCAAGCCAAAAAGAATTGAAGTGAAAAAAGATTTAGCGGTCGCGGGTGCTTGCCGGTGTGGGTGAAGTTCGTCACGCCCAATGC
>NQII01001155.1:193155-226214 GCA_002778355.1 Clitarchus hookeri
CCTAAGATAAGGGCATGGTAGCCGGCATCTGCCAGCGCCATCCAAACTGCGCTGTTTGTAAAATTTAATCAAACTCTCTCTACCAAAAACTGACTACCTGAAGTTCTGCGTAGCCATCCGAACTGCATCATCAGTAAAAATTAATCAACCTTTAGAGCCAGCAGTGTTATCCAAATTTTATCGTAGCCTGCTTGCTTACTGTGCCGTCAGTCAGATAAAGATAATCAAACTTCCTAGAGCAAAACTGTCGACGCAGTCTGAAAAACTTCTATTACTAATGCTGACGCATAACAAAATTTAAGATTTTGAAAACGGCAAACGTATGCCCGATAAACAAACTTATCACGGTAAACGAACCACCACAGTTTTAATTTTGAAACCCGATAAAAATATTATGAAGCTTAGCAAAACGAAAGAAAATGAACCACGTATTCCGATAACTAATAACTTGCGTCGTTACAACCTTCTTGCTCATGAAAGATGCCTGTGTGTACTGGAATTAATNGCCATCCAAATTCCATCGTAGCCCGCTTGCTTAACTGCGCCGTCAGTCAGGTGAAGATAATCAAACTTCCTAGAGCAAAACTGTCGACGCAGTCTGAAAAACTTCTATTACTAATGCTGACGCATAACAAAATTTAAGATTTTGAAAACGGCAACCGGATGCCCTGATAAACAAACTTATCACGGTAAACGAACCACCACAGTTTTAATTTTGAAACCAGATAAAAATATTATGAAGCTTAGCAAAACGAAAGAAAATGAACCGCGTATTCCGATAACTAATAACTTGCGTCGTTACAACCTTCTTGCTCATGAAAGATGCCTGTGTGTACTGGCATTAATAATGTTTTACCTGATGCTAGAGCAGTATTATCACATAAATTTTTGTTTATTATTTATATCTAAAGTTGCGAATAGTTTTCACATCATTAAGTGGGACTTACTATGAGAAAAATCATATATTGTTATACTTTGACTTGCAAGAAAATGTAATTTATTTTTTGTTAATATTTAACCTTAAAATGACATGATGTAGCTTGTTGGAATGGAATCCCTTCATATTTTGAAATGTTCACTGGGAGTAATCTGAATTATTGTAAATNATCTAAAGTTGCGAATAGTTTTCACATCATTAAGTGGGACTTACTATGAGGAAAATCATATATTGTTGTACTTTGACTTGCAAGAAGATGTAATTTATTTTTTGTTAATATTTAACCTTAAAATAACATGATGTAGCTTGTTGGAATGGAATCCCTTCATATTTTGAAATGTTCACTGGGAGTAATCTGAATTATTGTAAATGACTTTGTAATATTTTTCGGTTTGATGTCTTATTTCTTTATAAATGGAATTGTAAAATTTTAATTTTTCTTTCCGTTTTGGGACATGATGTTGCGTAGGTTTGAGAGGTTTTTCACCCTTTTTGGACCTATGCAAGTATATGGACTTAATATTTGAGTATTGATCAGTATGGCAAGAATAACTGTATGCTTGTCAATTTGAGTGTTGCTGAAGCTGGAAGTTACTGCGTAGTTTTAGTGTGGTAGAAAATAGTCTACATTTTTTTTTTGTCAGAAGCCTTATGTTTCCAAAAAGCAGCTTCATCTGCGTTCAGGAAATTGTAATTCATATCACAGTTTGTGTTCCTTTAAATTGTGAAATACCAAATTAAACATTAAAATGCGTGCATGCTAATTTATGTTCTTTNGTCAGAAGCCTTATGTTTCCAGAAAGCAGCTGCATCTGCGTTCAGGAAATTGTAATTCACATCACAGTTTGTGTTCCTTTAAATTGTGAAATACCAAATTAAACATTAAAATGCGTGCATGCTAATTTATGTTCTTTAACTTGTGTATAAACTATTTAAGCTGAGAAATACAGAAGTACATATTTTCTGAATGTGTTTTGTATGTGCCAATAATAACAATAATGTTATTAATTTGCCTTTTTTCAAGTTGCTATTTACTGTAACCACTTAATACACAGTATTAACTCTACTAACCGTTACATAAACTGGGATGTATTTTATTTTCAGGAAATAAAGCTGAGAAGACGAAATGTTTGGGATACAAGAGTGTTATAAGCTCAAGCCCTGTAAAATTATTTTGCCAAGAATAAAAGTAGAAAGAAAGGAAGAAATTGTGGTACGTATGAATTACTGTAATCTTGCATGAAGGAAACAAGCCATAGTCACGTGATGTGATTGATGAGGTGGTCGTAAAGTGTATATACTTAGTACTTTGTTGGTGGGAAGGGATGCCTTATTATTTTTGTGCATGTTAATCCTTATTAAGAATAAAATGTGACAGTAAGTCATGTATTTATGCTGTTAGAACTGTGTGTTTAGTTGAACTTAATCAGGAAGTAGTTTAGTAAGCCCTCAGA
Source organism: Clitarchus hookeri (assembly GCA_002778355.1). Taxonomy (NCBI): domain Eukaryota; kingdom Metazoa; phylum Arthropoda; class Insecta; order Phasmatodea; family Phasmatidae; genus Clitarchus; species Clitarchus hookeri. The sequence goes on from NQII01001155.1 coordinate 195,547, forward strand.
AGTTTAAAGTTTTGATACTGGCCACAAGTGAAATACACAGTGTGTGTATGTGTGTGGAAGAAAAGATATGGGTGTACTGGTCTGGTAATTTTATCAGCTTTTCCATAAACATCTCAGGGTTTCTACTGATACCGGAAATACTGGAATGAACAGGAATTAATTTTTCTATTCTGAAATTTTTCGGTGTTTGACCTCATTAAATCAGAACTACTAAAATGCCTCATCAAAAGGCATCTGCGTGCATCTTAAATGCAAATCATGTGTATTTGTTAGTTTTTTTTTAATTTATTTTTTTATGATACACGGTCATATTATAACAGAGTGCCGTTCTAGTACATTTTTGGTAACGAACCATGGTTACAGCAGAATGCACTGTTTTAACACCACAACAGTCACACAACACAGCAGACACCCTACATCTGGTTAGGTAGACCAACTTGTACTTTTTACATTGTAGGCCAGTAAATGAGACAGAAATGATTAAATAATCCGCTAATGAGAGCCTCCAAAGTGGAAAGCCTGTATTCTTTTCACATATTACTTAGTTGTAGTTTTCACTGAAATTGCAGTGAATCTAACAGCATTTTTAGAGTGTTGGGTGGCCAGGACACACTTGGTTTGAGGGACAGTAGAACACGATGGGAAAGTTGAAGGTGTGAAGCAATGTGGAATTACCCAACTTGGGCGCCGGTCGTCACCAGTAGGCAGTTCTCAGGGTTGCGTGGCAAGCCACCCGGACGTGCAGCTGCTCCTTTGTTAAATTTTGTAGACTGAGGGTCCCAGAAATTAAGGGATATTCTGGCTCCCCTCGTGCCATTAGCTATCGTGCCTGATTGTTGCAGTCCTATGTAAGGCTGACCTGCACGTCTTATGGTGAAAGACAACAAAACCGTAACTGAATTGCAGCATAAATAAGTAATACGTGGTTTGTTGGGGTCCTGCACCCCTAAATGCCAATAGGCAGCACTCAAAATAATACACTAAGTGCTTGAACCACTGTATGTTTTTCTTGCACAATTATGTGACGCTGCTCTGTGAAGCACGCAGAGAAAACACAAGCAGCACTGATCCTCGAATATTCTTGTAGGGTTACTTTTATTCATCAATTTCGTTTACGGTCACTTCTTCCGGGCTACTGAAGGTCGTGGGTACCCCAGTAGGCCAAGGTTTTCGCCAGATTTCGTGTGTTTTATCCTAAAAGCTTACCAGGGTAGGTTATGCTGCAGGAAGACAGACTCAGCAAGTTCGTGAACATGAATTTAATGAAGAATTATGCATCCCTGGGCAATTTTACTCCCGGGCAAGGTGAGACTGCTTCTCCGGGCACAAGAGGTAAAGACGTTCCCGTAAGATTACTATATTGCGATGAAAGGTTGGAAACAAAGGTGAAGGAGCACGAAGTGCACTGATATTTGCCGACCTCCGTGAGCCGAGAACTCTGACAGGCAGGTTCTTGATGCATCGCTGGGCGAGACACACCAGCCACATGCCAGACTACTGCATTTACTCAAGCAATACATAAAACACTTGCAAAAACATATTGAAAATATTTGAAAATTCACAATAAACACCTTGTAATGAAAAAAAACACCAACAACAACAAATTAAAACACTGTGACATCACAATGGGAAATTCAAAACGGGGACAAAGGAATTAAATTAACAAAAGTAATAGTAATTTTGCTAGGTGTGTTCTTGTGCAAAAAGCGTGTCCTTTTGATTATTGAATTATTATTTCATTTGTTTTGACATTGCTCCCTGCAAAAATTGTGATGGCAATTTTTCTTAGTTTTCCAGTCGTGTGCAGACGATATTCTCATACCATCTTGCCGGGCGGGTCCAACCCGCCCACCTGCACTCGCAACTAACACTCGTGCGTTTGTGGCACTATGCAGTTGTGGACTGGTGTGGTTGAACCAGTGACGTATGCTTGTTGTGACAGACCTTCTGGAGGGCAGTATGTCGTCCTGCATTAAATCACCGCGTCGCTATTTTGCAGATTGGTTATAGCATTCGACTCACGGAAGATCTGTTGTTTGTGAACTATTATATTTTGGGCTCAAAAACTTTTATTAAGATCTTTCATAACTCCCGAGGGTGTCATAGCTGGAATTGTGCCATTGGAATGAAGACTTTGTACAATAAGCTAAGTGTTTGAATGTTTAAAACACAGATGCATTTCCTGATCTGCCACTCTCGCATCTTTAACCCAGAAATGATATCTTGCGATGCTGGTTTTAGCAACGTGAATTAGTAATGAACTCTGCGATGTTGTTCTTGTAATCTGCCTGGCTCATATCGCAAAATATTAGTATCTCTGCTTTTTAAAGAATTGGAACTGCATTAACTTGAATAAATCTCGGAGGAAATTATCCAACACTTTTTTTTATAGCACCTTTATTTGAGCCTCGTGCTTCTGCCAAATGAGTGAACCAATCTGTGATTTCCAGTCTTTCATTTTCAAGACTGCGATATTACGTGGGATTTAAAAACTGAATGCTAATTTTATTGCTACTTTTAATATACATTTTGCCCACAATATATATTTATATTTCAATAAATAATAGTGCTGTCTTTGTTTAGAACAGCAACTTGTAATTACGTATAACCTCAGTATGGCCTGTCTACAATTGTGCTAGCCCAACCTGTCCCTTATGACAAGGATATGCTGATTGGTGCATGTGACCATCTGATGTCATGGTGCTATCCCAACCTCCCGTGTCCCAAGTTGAGTCCTAAGATGATAGAAAAAGAAGACGACTTCAGATACTTTCACGCACATTCGTGGAATGTTCACTTTGTAAATATAAGCAATGGATGTGCAAGATGTACTTTCTCAATACAAACCGTAATTGAATGCTAATTAGTGCTGTCTGCGATCTGTCTGAACTATTTAATATTAAGGACAAATATTTTAAAAATGTACAGTTCAAAGAAAACTCTTGGATGTCGGTTGACAAGTTTATTTAAAATAAAACAGTTAGGGCCTATGTAAGAAAGATAAATAAACATTCAAATTACTCATCCCTGCAAACATTAAATTGCATAAATTCAGCAATATCACCATCACCATGCAAAAAAAATGTGCAAAATTCACTGCAATCTAGTGTAAGATTCTGAAAGCTCACTTTTGGACAACACATTTATAGACCATATTCAGACTGCGTCAATGTGATGTAACTTTACATCAAGTTTTGAACACTTCCACAGGTACGATGAATACAGACGGGGCTTAAGGAGGAAAAATCATATCTCGGACAACCCTTCCCCCCAATTAGTCTGAGTTATTGAGGGTTCACTACTGTACACATGTAGGGGGGGGGGGATTATACGGTCACTCCTGTGGGAGGAAGGAGGCTGGGCTCTTGAGGCGGTGTGGCAGTACTATGCTATAGTAACTGAGTCCAGTCTCCGTAACGACTTCCGGAAAGGGTGGGTGATGTGTCTCTTATAGCCTCTCAACACCCATGGCAACCCAAGGCTTCTTGGGTTGCCATGTTTAAACGAATTGGGCTCTGCCGCCTGTACCCTATGGGAATCGGCTTCCTAGTGGCTGTATAGGGGTATCTGCCATGATGGTTTGGGCCGATAGTTAGTACCTAGGCCCGACCACTTGGCGGGGTGTTAAACCTCTTGGCGTTCAGGCCATTGGGGCCCAAAACAGGAATTTCCCTGTGAAGAAATTCTATGCATGGCAAAGGACGAGTGTCTGACGTCAGCGGGCGAGCCATATGGGCGGCGTGGCGAGTTCGGCTCTCGGTGACGAAAAACCAGGGTATGAAACCGGACTATGATGACCGTACCCACCATTTTCAGAGGGACTCCGCGTCTCCCTCCCCATGGGTGGCGGCCCTGGCGGTGGGGCATTGGAAAACCCATGAGTGCCATGGAAAATAAGAGGTAGCACGGGATGATCTGGTTGCCCCATCCAGAGGTTTTCTCTGGTGTCAGGATCAGGTGAGGTTGGACTCGTGCTGGCAGTAGTTGACTCCGCATGCTGGAGGAGGCTCGGAGAGATTCCCCCTCTTGTTGAGGAGCCGGGCGGTGAGCAGGGCATTGCTCCGGGGGCGTCCCCGAGATGACGTCAGGGGTGTGGGTAGTGCTCCGGCCAGACCACACGCTTGGTAAACTGAGTACTAGGATCTCAGGCCTTGTAGTAGGACATGCTCGGTGCGATCTGGTAAATCAGATCGGGACTACGCTCAGTGCGGCCTGATGAACAGGCCGGGGCTACGGATTTGGTCAATTTCTGTAAGCGTTGGTCATGTCTGCGTTGAGAGGGCGTGATCCCTCTTCCCCGCATACTGGGAGGCTGGGGTGCAGAATGGCGGTAATGGCTAAGAGCGCCCCGTAAACAAATAAGAGCATGGCTGTGTATCATACTTATATATATATGTACATACGTAGATAACACAAGAGTATTGTACTTATACCTTCAGACAGTATATAACATGTCTTAAATATTATAATTAATCCAATATTAAATATATATAAAATAATTTAAAATAAAATAACAAAAAGTAATTGTTCTATATGGCATATTCAAATGGGAAAACCACAGTAAAAGTGTGAATGTTGTATAAAGTACCCATTCAAAAAGTTTACTTTACGATTCAGTGCAGTATCTCGTATCAGGTGTAAATTTATACTTCATTTTCAGGTGGGGTGTCTGGATACTTCTAATCACATACTGTACACAGGCCCTATATAAATTTATTCATGAAGTGACATAATTTTCTAAAGATAACTATCTGTTTAATTACCACAGTTTTTTGTTTTTCTAGTGGTACACTTTGGTAGTAACTCCTTTCCAACACAGTAAACTGCCAATTCTATGCCCACACTTTGCTCATGGCGCTTCACCTACTTTCAAACTCTTGAGGTGCCACTGGTTGTCATATATGCGGCAGTATTGTTTGTTGTCTAGTAGAAGCTTCATTTAAGATTGTGCATACTCGTGTGACCTCCACTGCAGCCACCACAGTGTGCTTAAATTATGATGTTGTATAAAGCCATTATTTATATGTTTTAACAGAATTTTTTTATGAGGTACTACCTAACATCCCAAGTAGTGAATTGATTTCTCAATAAATAAAATTGAAATATAATCTTTGGCTTATGTAAACATATTTCATTGAAAACACTGTATAACAAACTAGAATATGTTATTATTCTACGTATGAAAATTTGTGGTCTACATACTTAGGAATTAATTAATTTTTGTTATTTTGGAGCCATTTGGCTTATTTACTTGTTTCCTGTAATAAGTTAAAAAATGTTTGGGGATCTTAAGTTGTTGGTTTTATTAGTTGTAATAGCATTACTCTACAAGTTAATAAATTGAATTAACTTTGGGAGTTGTACTTTGGGAGTTGTACTTTGGGTTCATTTCAAACAACTAGAAATTTCTAGCCTTGATATCTGTTTTTACTTTAGGTTTTTGTGGTGCAGAACAAACCAGAATATGCTATATAAATTAAAACGTTTTGCAAAATATTTTGTAAGAAAAAAAAGTTTTATTTGAAGAAATATAATAATCCCATCAATATGAACTGTGAACATAGGTGTAAATGTAATTGTTATTTTCAACAGGTACACCAGAAAATGCCAGATGTTTCTAAGAACAGAAGTAGTTACAGTTTGAAACCCTGTAAAATCAGTTTGCCAAAAATAAAAGAAGAAATTGTTGAAGAATTCTTGGTATGTTGAATTATTATAAAGCAAGTATCAAACATTAAGTTTGTATAGTCAAATGCAGCATGTATTGTTAGGTTCCCAGTGACTTATTTTTGTGTAGATTATGAATGCAGATCATCAACCGGCAACTCTCGTGCTAAAACCTTTAGTTTATTTAAATGTAAATTATTAATGCAGTGGTGAACAAAGGTGGGGTTGTGGGTCAGGATCAGCTATGTGCAGGAGCAGGTGAGGTAGGGGCCATCGGAACATCTTTGAGAATGGATGGTGTAAGCTTTGGCAGAAGGAGTCTTTCTGAAGTCACTTGGAGGACCCTGAGATAACCCACACAGTATAGAGAACTGACAGATTTAGCATAGATCAGGACTATTCAATTAGCAGTCCACAGGTTACATGCAGCTCGTCAGACTCTTCAGTTATGTGTGTGTGTGTGTGTGTGTGTGTGTGTGTGTGTGTGTATATATATATATATATATACATACATACACACAACTCATTTGCAAAAAAAATTGATCACTATGAACGAATTGCACGAATGCAACAAAGGTTGCCACGCAGTATCATCATAGCCCAACATGTGTCCCATTTGCGTTTTATGTGGTTTGCTTGCACATATGTGTCACTAGGCGACATACATGTCCCTCCATAATTTATAGCTGCAAGACACCAAATAAGGCCTTAGCACCAGTGTGAGCCACACAGCCAAGTTCAGTGGACATGCAGTATGCCCTGACGGCGCATTCAGAATGCCTTCGCTCAGCTACATGAGTTTGCGAGATGCCGCGTAGTCTGCCTCCGAGAGGCAGGTTGGATTTTTCGATTCTTTGCTCACCACTTTCTGTCTGCACTGTGAGTCACTGTTGGATGCAGTGGGAACAAGATGGTACACACACCTGTCGAGAAGGCTCGGGCCGACCCTGGCGGACCACCAGCAGGGAGGATTGTTTTATAATGCAACAGGTTGTAAAGCATGCCACGGGCATCGCTGCGCAACATCCAGGGACATATCATGGCTGGTGGAGATGTGCTTATGTCCACCAGTATCATATCCATGTGTCTAGTCGAGCGGGTTTCTGTCATTGTGTCGTCCTTTATGATGTCTATCATTATGACCTGAGCATCGCTGAGCACGTGTAACCTTCTGCCGGAAACGGGCAGAATGGTAGCTTACAAGTGGCATTCAGCGACGAATCACGGTTCTGTCTGGATACAGACAACCGCTGAATTTGAGTCTGGAGACATCCTGGCCAGCACCGTAATCCATGCTTCATTGTAGAGCAACACACCGCCCTATTGAGAAGTGTCATGATGCGGGGTGCCATTTCCTACGATTTCCGCACCCCACTGGTGGTGATAGAAGGAACTCTGATGGCACGGTGATATATTCAGGAAATTCTCTGTAATAATTTGCGCTCTCCTTCATGGTGCAGCTTGACAACCCCATTTTCCAGCAGGATAATGCCTGGCTTCACACAGCACGGGTATCTATGGCTTGCCTTTGTGATGCCAACACGCTTCCTTGGCCAACAAGGTCCCCAGACCTCTTTTCCATCGATAATGTTTGGGACCAGGTTGGATGGCAACTTTGGCCTTCTGCAGCTACAGCGGATTTAGAGGGTCAGTTGCGCCAGCTGTGGCAGGATTTTCCTCAGGAGAACGTCTGACATCTGTAGGTCTCCATGCCTAATTGTATTGCTGCCTGTATCCGTGCTATGTATGGTTCAACACCATACTAATTGCATCCTGCAAATGTTGGTCCCCTGTAATACATGCTTGGTGTGCTACAATATTATTTTATGTTTTCTGTATACATACTATGTCCTGTGCCTCTAACCACTTATGTGCCCAAATATTTACTTCATTTAATATCAGCTCTTTCTATCTCTAGCATGCATCTTGTAATAAAATGATATATTATTTAAATTATTACATCTTCACACAGAGGCATTGACTATGTATAAGTGAGCCACGGCTTTGTGATACGTGAGTGTGGCCCATCAAGCATTGTAGTTATTTGAAAGTGGCCAAATGGGAAACCTAGTTGAATAGCTCTGATATAGAATATGTTTGTAGTAGTGTAATGGTACTGTGCAACTGTAGGCCTTGGAGATCCAGAACACATACCAAAAATTATAACACGCTTTGCATTGTAGCACTAGGCACAAAACACATAATTTGGTACTTGGATAACTCAAGAAAAATTTGGGTCTGAATGGTTGTGAAAACTTTTAAACTTGTATTCTCTGTCTAAGAGAAACCACAGCTGACTGCCAGGAACTACCTGAGAAAACATTACATTGTGAAAGTGTAAGATTATGTTTGTTTGTTTGAAAAAAAAAAAACTAAAATAGTTAAAAGTTTGTAATATTAAATGATTTACTGCCTTGTCTTTTAACTAATTTAATTTTTTTAATTAGGGCCTTATATCCTTTATCTACCAACTTATAAAATAACAAAAAAAAAAAATGGTTATTTGCACCACATACAGTTCAACTTGTAGACATTATCACTGACTACTTCTATCTCAGATAAAATTACTTTTAGATTGCATGGATATGTCAAAGTCAAAATTATACTGTTTTTGTGATGTACCAACTATTTCCAGAAAATGTAACAAGGGTGACTGAAAGGCTTGTCTTAATTAATTTTAAGGTGTGCATAACCACACTTATTTTATGTAAATTTTAGTTAAATGCATTAGTTACAAAAGGCACTTTATCAGTTTTCTCTTAACTCAAGTGGTGTTGTGGGTACAGTAAAAAGTGCTTTTNTTGGTAATTTTATAGTGTTGTGTTGGTATTGGTGTAAGGTAGTAAAGAGAGAGAAAAAAGGGAAAAGTGTGTAGAGTTAATATGGCGGGAATGTTCTGTAGTTGATGTTAAGGTGTACAAGAGAATGTGAAATAAAGACAATTTTAGTTCAGTGTATAAAAATTAGTTCCACACTGTTATACAGTTTACGACAGGTTTATGGGCTCAGGACGTTGCTCAGTGAATTAGGCTAAGTGTGGAAACGCAAAAGCGGTGATGAAAAGTGGCTACAGCGTCGAATGATTTTGCTGATGTTGAAAAACCTGGTCACTCAAGCTTTAATATTTGAAAATTCCAAATAGTGGTGTTAGTTAAAGCAGCAGATGCATATGAAGTGATAACCACTACCGTGGAAGATGCTGCGGAAAAGGATAAGGATTGGGCTAGGAAGGATGCCAAGGCTCAGAGGTACATCATCATCATCACAATTAACAAAGGTAATATCCATATCATTATGTCCTCTAATACCGCCATGAAGATGTTCGAGAAACTGTGCTCAATTTATGAACGGGACAGTAAAGATAAAAGTTTGCTGCGTCAAAGTTTTATCAACTATAAAATTGAAGATGTTGCGACAGGTCTCTGAACTTCAAAATTTATCTGTAAAACTAAAAAGTGTAGGTCATACTATTGGCGATGAGAGGATAAATTCTGTCTTCATTACCAGGTGTCAATTCAATTATTTTTTGACTGCTTGGGAATCTACTCAGAAGGGTGATAAGACTCTCGCAAACGTGACTGCTAGGTTGTTAGCGGAAGATGAGGGGTGCCCTTCCAATGCAAGCAACAATATTGCATTCAAGACCGTAGACAAGGACATTGTGTGTTACAGGTGTAATATCAGAGGTCATTTTGCTAGGAACTGTTTTCAAAAACCCAAAGGGTGTAAACTTTGTGGGAGGGATAATCACACTGAATAAAACTGCTTCTGTAGAAACAAAAATAAGTGGTTCACGAACAATCTTCACTCACAACTTCAGCATTATGCATTAATGCACAGAGCCTATCGTTTTGTTGTATTAACTGAACTTTCATGTTAAATAAACATGAGTGTTTACCATAATTTTCACACAATGCAATTTTTGTGGTTTTTTATTTCCTATTTATTCATGTTTAATAGTCTTGCATGCTTTCTCAAAACAAACAAAATTACTACCACCCTCTCTCTGATTGGCTAAAATTTTAACCTTGCAGGAAACCTTACATCGAAAAGTGCACACAAGCAACTACAAAAATTTCCATGAAAATGGCCAGAATATGGTCAAATCTTCCATGGAACCATCCATACAAGCGGCCATGCAGGTTTGCATGGAATCGTCTAAGGAATCTTCCATTGTGGCATGCAGGCTTTAATTATTTTAAATTCAGTTATCACAGAAATACAGTATGCTGAATATGTAAAGTTAAGTAATTGTAATTATTGTACTGTGTTATGTTTTAGGTATGGAATTATAAAGATGAAGCAGGTTGCACCAGAAGCAAAGTCTCTGCCAACACTGATTTTATTGGAGCACCTTTTGCAATAACTTTCCCGAAGTTGAAGGCAGAAATAAAAGCCGAAGTCGAGGTATTTATAATTACTAGATAATTCTACCCCTTAGAATTGGCTGTCAGATGTTTTATCAAACTAAGTATCCTGATGACAGCAGTGACTGCCACCAGCCCATGGAAGTTTTAAAATGTTGGGAAATTATTCCAGAAGCTAAAAATTAGTCACCCATTAGCTGAAAATCAAATATGCATGTGTCCGATGTGACTTGCTCACAGGATTATTAAGAGGAGGCCACTGATCCACCAACCTCATGTCGACGCTATATTTTCTTGCTCTGGGTGTCCTTGTTGGCACAGTTATCTTATCAGCACTGGGTCAGCAACACTGGACCCCAGTTGGCCCATTTGGTAAATGTTTGGGGGTGGGGGGTTGATTTTGACATCTAGCAGACCGGCAGCCCACGTAACTGCTGCATCAGTCTTGGTGGTGATGGTGGCGGAAGTGCCGGATACGCTCCGGCATCAATATGCGGATAGTTGCAAACTCTCATTTTTGCCATCTTTTGGTTGGAAATCACATTAAACTTCTTTCAAGTGGTGTACTTTTAAGCGGCCTGTGCTGTCCTTTACTTGGCGTGTTTCTCGACATAAAACACATAGGTGCTGGCTGTCATTCTATGCTTTTTGATAGTATCCAGTGTGAAGGCTCACGCTGGGATCCTTGTGTTGTCTGGCTGTTGGCTGCAATGTGTTTGCCAGTCACAGTTTTCCTTGATGCATGCTGAAGCTGGGAGCAAGTGGTGTAGCCACTCTGACACTCACCTCTCAACTCATTGCATTGCCGGTCATTAAGGCGACAGGAGTGTTACAATGAGGTAAAGGGAAACCAAAGAAAGAAATTTCCCAGGTAACTTATAGAAATAACGGGTGTGTTACTCACAGTTGCCTCTAGTTCACCAAGATCCAGTGGAAGGTTTGAGTCATGTCCTACTGTTCTGCTATGAAAACACTTCAAAAAGCCTTACAACCACTCTTGGCCATTTTATCAGGAATACTTAAGCACAAGGTGTTTGTTCTGCTGAAATGAAAACATTTGTCAGCCTAGCTTGAACAGTGATGTTGCCCTTAAATTGCCATGATCCCAGAGTCACCTTGCAGGAACAGGCCGCCCTCCTGACATGATTGTATGCCCAAACTCTAGGCCACTCATTTCTAAAAAGGAAGTAAATAAACAGTAATGTGGTTGTGTCTTCTTGAAGAGACAATCACATTTTATCATTTAGACTCAAAATTATCTCTGGCACGGGAAGGATTTCAGCTGCTCTTACCAACAAACACCTTACATAGTATGAGAAGATATACTTAGAACCAAATGATGGCTTTTAAAGAAGCATCCAATGTTTGGCTAAGAAAAATACAATTGCTCACTTCGAGGTGAAACACTGAGCTTTTTCCTAGTGCCACTGTTGCTGAAATCATTTGTATAACATTTATTTGAGAATGCCATTCCTCGGGGATATCACGTTAATCATTTTACGTACTGGTGATTCAAATAGTCCCTGTCAACTATATTTTCACCTTGGAGAATAGCTTTTTCATGGGAGTATGGTGACTGAAGAACCATTTATGAGCATGGCTATGGGGAAGTCTGAAAATGCACCGGACCACCCATTAGGAAAGTTAAAAAAAAAATGCCCACAATTTTCCCATATTGAAATTCATATATTTTGTTTTATTTTTTAGTTTTATTGTAGGTACTAGAGGAAGATGAGCTCCAGTGTCCTTGAAGGAAACAATACAGATACTTCTATACTGGCCTTGGTCACATGGCATGGTAAATTAAGGGTTTGGCTCCAGGATGCTTGGAATGGGACCACTTGTTACAGAGCAATGGCTTACTCTGGCCATGCCTATGTTATAATACTGTGGTTTTGGTTAAAAAAAAATTGCCAAAACCAGTTGTGAGGGATGACCTGGTGCATTGTCATTATGTAGCTGCCGAGTTCCTGTTGTTAACAGTTTGTCTTGTGCACTGCGTTGCAGCACAAAGGTAATGGAGAACTAACAGGTTGTTGAAATGTTTTGACCGTCTGATGTATACTTGTGATGCACTAACCAACAGGAGTCTAAAAGAAAACTTTCAACATCACTTTAATGTTCTAGCACACCAGCCGGCTCTTTTGGCCTCAGGGATGTTGAATGATCCCGCTGTAATGTCTGCACCTGACTCACCACCAGTGATCATGGTGTTCAGGCAGTTGGGGTTGGAGTTTGCAAAAAAGTAGCATCTCCTGCAAGGCTTGCAAACAGAGTTTCTTCTCCTCTGCCATATTAACACATTCAGCACAGATTTTACAAGCATATTCTCAAGGACACATCTGTACCTGGCCCCAAGCTGAAGCAGACTCTATCATGATGCGAAAGAAAAAAAAATGTTTTGCTGTGGGTAAATTAAAGATTTTGTTACAGTCAAAGTGGGAGGACTTTTATGACAAAATTATAGCAGGATAAAAGTAGTCAAGTAATCTTGATCCTTCGTGAGTGCAAACCAAGATCAATCTTGATCATCTGTTAGTAGAATCCAATTTAAGTCTGAATTATCAGTTTGTAAAGAAGATATACTGTTCGTTTTATAAATACAGTAATTAACATTCAAATGTTATATTAAACAAGGCCTAGCTAGTATATGTATATATATAGACACACACACCGAGGCGACAAAAGTCATGGGATACATCCTAATATCGAGTCGGATCTCCTTTTGCCCGGCGAAGTGCAGCAACTCGACGTGGCATGGACTCAACGAGTCGTTGGAAGTCCCCGGCAGAAATATCGAGCCATGCTGCCTCTATAGACGTCCATAATTGCGAAAGTGTTGCCGGTGAAGGATTGTTTGCACAAACTGACCTCTCGACAATGTCCCATAAATGTTCAATGGGAGTCATGTCTGGCAATCTTGGTGGCCAAATCATTCGCTGGAATTGTCCAAATGTTCTTCAAACCAATCGCGAACAGTTGTGGCCCGGTGACATGGCGCATTGTCATCCATAAAAATTCCATTGTTGTTTGGGTACATGAAGTCCATGAATGGCTGCAAGTGGTCTCCAAGTAGCTGAACATAACCTTTTCCAGTCAATGATCGGTTCAGTTGGACCAGAGGACCCAGTCCATTCCATGTAAAAACAGCCCACACCATAATGGAGTCACCACCAGCTTGCACAGTTCCTTGTTGACAACTTGGGTCCATGGATTCGTGGGGTCTGCGCCACACTTGAACCCTACCATCAGCTCTTACCAACTGAAATCGGGACTCATCTGACCAAGTCAAGGTTTTCCAGTCGTCTAGGGTCCAACCGATATAGTCACGAGCCCAGGAGAGGCGTTACAGGCGATGTCGTGCTGTTAGTAAAGGCACTCGAGTCGGTCTTCTGCTGGCATAGCCCAGTACAGCCAAAGTTCGCAGCACTGTCCTAACAGACACGTCTGTCGTACGTCCCACATTGATTCCTGCTGTTATTTCACGCAGTGTTGCTTGCCTTTTAACACTGACCATTCTGCGCACACGTCGTTGGTCTCTGTCATTAAGTGCAGGCGGTTGGCCACTGCGTTGACCATGATGGGAGGTTATGCCTGAAATTAGGTATTCTTGGCACACTCTTGACACTGTGGATCTCGGAATGTTGAATTCCCTAACCATTTCCGAAATGGAATGTCCCATGCGTCGAGCTCCAACTACCATTCCGCGTTCAAAGTCTGTTAATTCCCGTTGTGCGGCCATAATCACGTCAGAAACCTTTTCACACGAAGCACATGAATACAAATGAAAGCCCAACCAATGAACTGCCCATTTATACATTTTGTACGCGATACTATTGCCATCTGTGTATTTGCATATTGCTATCCCATAACTTTTGTCACCTCAGTGTGCGTGTGTGTCTATATATATACACACACACACACACACATACACATACATAAAAGAAATTGGGAGGGGGATAGGCAAGCAGAAAGCGGGTCAAAAATGCCAAGTGCACCAAGTCTCAAATTTTTTTTATTGGTACTTTACTACTGTAAACCAAAGTCCACTCTTGCTCAAAGACTTGTTCATTTTGGCTTCTGGAGGGCCTACCAGAATATGTGTCCCTCTCCACCTATGTGTGGTCACCTTTGAAATTGAGTGATGCCCTTGTCATCATCCCTTAAAGTCTGCAGAATCTTCTGAATGGTTTTGCCAGGTAGTTGTCACCAAGTTTGGCTCAAATTTGATGCATTATCTCAGTTCAAGTCATTCTGTCCAGTGGGTTATTAGCACACATCTGCATTCATCGTAGGGAAATAATTAACTCTCTGGCATGATCAGTTCCCCAGCAGAGGACACTTCCCTTGCCCATGCTTAATTTGTTTCTGTGAATAAATTCATGTTGGGCAATTTTTGAACAGAGCTATAGTACTTCTTATACTTTAGGGAGGGGAAACCTTTTTACCATAGATAAGCAAATAGCCCATGATGGGTTTTGGCAAAGGAGGGGGAGGTAGGGTAATGTCATATACACATGTGTGGAAATCTACATCTCCACCCTGCCTCTCACCGTCACGGATGAGGGGAATGTTGACAAAGCATATTAGACCAATACGCAAGATAAAGTTTTTTCCATGAAACTTGCAGGACAATCACCCACTCGTTGCAGATGAACTGGAGTCCTGATTCATCAGAAACTGTTGTTACCTCCTGAGCTGCCATGCGTGAGAGTGGCACACAGACCACACAAGAGCCCGCTGAGGTGTCACAGCAAACTGCATCACGTATGTGTTCTATAGAGTTACTGTCTAATGGGATGGATGGCATGGATGCCACTCAAGAGCTCTGGTGGCATAGATGTCACTCAGAAGCCCAGCTGAAATTGCAACAGATTGTCCCTTGTATGCATTTAGTCAAGCTACTGACTAAGCAACCAAGCCCATTCCACTAACTTCCTTGAACCATCCAGTTACTTTACACAGATTTGCACACCTATTTCATAACTTTAGAAAAGAAAGGAAAATTACCTTATATTTTTGTTTTTTCCTTTTGAAAAACATGACTTGACTATGAACATGAGATGAGGTTGACACAAAATATAACTGCGTAACTGGTTGTCCTGATTTGTGTAGAATAGGCAGGCAAATTTTTCTTGGCCAGTATGAACTGTGGATGAGAGAATTGTGAGTGAAGAAATAGTATTTGGGTACTAAATGGGAGCACTAAAAAAAAAAATTCCACCATGGGATTATCAGCCACGTTACCTGCTGAGGAATCTCTGACATCAGTCTAACCAGTGTGTGTGTTTTTCATGTACTGAGTGTGTGCTGGTCATGTTATAATAATGAAAAATATTATTCCTGTATTTCCATTAGTGCGTGGTTCTTTACTGACTAAATAAATACAAATAAAAGCATCTTTAAGTGGTTCACAATAAAGTGAGTACTCTTGAAACTAACCTTTGAAAAATCTCTGTCTGTAACTGACCGCAACACTCGCAGTTAAGTTGGCAGCGAATGACGAGAAGTATTTTCATGTATAACGTCTTACTAGTTGTAAAGTTAAATATTTTTGTCACCTGCATTTTAGTTTTTTTTTTTTTTTTTTTTTTTTAAGCAGATAAGAATAAAATTTGGCATCATTGTAATATATTTATGTTAAACTCCTTCACTTCATCATCTGGCTGACGCAACATTCAAGTTAGCTCGTACAGTGTTTCTTTTCTGTCCGAGCTTGTGTGTCGGCAAAACAGCAGTTTGTAACCAACACGATTTTAAATGTCAGTTTGTAATTTGAAATAACGCATTCATTAACATAATAAATAAAATATTTATGTAGTGCCAGTTTTTTTGTTGTCTGCATTCTGCTGTATTTCAACAGTTTCCTGCCCCAGAAATTCTTGCATTTTCACATAATATGCCAACTTGGAAAATGTGCCTCTTCATGCAATTGAAGTCAGTGTAAATTTTTAAACCTCGACTAAACTTGAAGAAACTTTGGATGAGTGTGTTGTGTTATATTTGCAGTATGTGTTGTTGTTCTGAAAGCTGTGTGTGTTATTTAGTAATTACGTGGTTCCCAATTTATGAGTTGATACTTCTGCATGTATGTCACTCCTTTTGAAAATGTTTTATACTGCAGGTGAAACATTCCTTTCGTGTCAGGAATATATTAAAACAGTGTTACAATGTCTGTCCGAATAGTTTAATTTGTATGAGTCGATATATCAAACAGTATATACTAACTTCCATGACCAAACTTAAAGGTAGGTTATACTAACTTCCATGACCAAACTTAAAGGTAGGTAATTTGGGAGAAAATTACATTCTGCATTAAATGTGTGAATGCAAAATGCAGTTTCACAAAATACATTATCATTGCCTAGGTATTATGTTGATAGCATTCTGGTGATGTTATATTCATATTGTTACGTGTCGCTGGTCTGCGTTGACCTTGGCCGTCCTGTGCGAGCGAATGGAAGAGGAGTACAGAGAAGTTATATGATAATAGGCGGCAAGTTAATGAAATGTTGACGCATCACTGGCGTCGTCATTTACCCGATCTGGCTTTGCCACAGCCACGGCTCCCTCCTAAGAAGAGCTGTTATGCCGCACACGCCACAGCGCGTCTTGAATCCCAGGGTTGGCTTTCCCAGCTGATGCCTCCTGCTGCAACGCAATCTGGTTCGCACCACACTGCCCCTCTCTTACGCTTCCAGCCCTCGGCCGCGTGAGGGAAAGTAGCTGCCAGCTTTGGCTGCCTTCGGCCATCACCGGCGGCACGCAGCCACCCTCTCTCTCTTTGATCTCTCTCTACCGCTACCTCCGCACCCCCCACACTGGCCCTGTACGCCACATATAAATAGGACTTGCAGTCCTCAGTTCGAGGCTGACTCACGCAGCTCTGTTGCAGAACGTCACTCTGCCCGGCCGCATCCAGACTACTTCAACCACTAGCTGACTCGCGCAGCTTTCTTGCAGAACGTTACTCTGCCCGGACGCACTCAGATGCCGACAACTAGTTGCTAGACGAATCACTGCCTGACAGTGTATTCATACCACAAGCCTTGCTTGCTACGAGCCTGATTCTATGTCTACAGACTAGGTTACCAGCTGCCTTGCAGCTCACGAAACCTGTCGCACTTCACTGCTGCCTCACTAGCCTCATCATTCGCAGTAACGAGTCTGAGTTATCGCACACGTGGGGTTACCCTCGCCCCCGCGCCACAGCGTCTACCATGACTAGGGACCACTCTTTGGTTGGCATCCTAGGTTGGCCCTTCAGGCCCCAGTCAGGGTACAGGCTGGGTTATGTGTGTTATTTGTTCTAACAATAAACAGGCATAAACCAAGCTGGTCGAGTTCTCTCTCAGGCGCTTTCTTTCTGCACCTTGATTCCTGCTATTTTCCCTTTTCGACCCTTTCTCCACTTACACTCTTGCAGGAGCAGGTACGTGCCAACCTCCGAATCTCATCCTCTGCCTCTTGGAACCCCCACCTCTAAGGAGTGGAGGTTCTCTCGACTGTTGCAACCTTCTGTGAGTGCTTTGGTCTGACTGTAACTTCCTGTCCTGCTAACCCACTCGCAGGGGGCCAGCAGTCAACTCCGACAGGGAGTCCCGGCTTTACGTGATACACTGATTTGGCCACTTCCCGTCTTACTGTTGATACCTACAGACAGGTGCTTGGGTCTGTCGGTGACTTCCCATCCGCCAAGTTTCTTGCTTGGAGGCCAACAGCTAGACCTACCTGAATAACCCACCTACTGACTCCTGTTTCCTTTGTGTGGTCCCATCTCCATGGAACACCCGCTGTCTACACTAATTCTACACTAATTCCTATGCCTCGCCACAGGGCTGGGCGAGATAAGGCGACCAAGCAGGGGCTAGCCCTGGTTGCCGGTCTGATAGGGGAAAAGATCAGGGTGCGACCAAGGTGTACACCTGGAAACGAGAGGAAGCGGCCCATCCTGCCCCCAGTTCAAACCCCGTCAAGACGATGGTGCGGGCTTCCCTGCCATCTGGGGAGGGGGAAGGTCGCAGACGTCAGCAAAACCCCAGTAAAGTACGTAGGTGAGGCGTCAATGTTTTGAATAGCAGGCAAGTGATAAACCAAGTAGCGCATATCTATTACACAAAGTATCTCACAGTGTGCTCTTGACCTTGGTTATATTGAATTTCTGCATTTATCTGAAGAATGCTCTGGATTATTCAGCTCGTTTCTCTCAGCGTGACTCGATGCGCTGGCTGGAGTCCCTTTCTGCCTTTTGGGCTATGTAATGCCCCTGCCACCTTCGAGCATCTGATGGAAAAAGTTTTGCCTTTAGATATGTGTCAGGTTTACCTAGATGACAGGAAAGACATTTGAAGAGCACCTATCACGCTTAGACTCTGCATTGCAGAAAGTGGCCGCAGCCAACTGGAAACTGGTTCCTAAGAAGTGCCACCTGTTTCAAAAGAAAATAAATTTCTTGGGACATGTATTGTTGGCCCATGGAATCGAAACAGACCACAAGAAGACCAAAGCAATAAGAAATTGGCCAACATGAACTGTCAAAACTGAAGTGCTGATTTTTCTGGTATTATGTGCCTATTACCCTTTATTTGTATCTGGGTTCGCCACGATCGCCAAGCCACTACATGAACTGACTGAGGCGAAAAGGTGATGTCATTGGACCACTGAGTGTGAAAATGCTTTTAGTAAACTAAAGAAAATTCTTATATCTCCAACAGTCCTGGGTTTCCCGAAAAGTGAGGGTGTACTCATTTTGGACACTGATGCTAGTGATGTAGGCACTGGAAATGTGTTTTCAGGTTCAGGATGGGAAGGAAAGGACACTAGAATACTTCATTAAGGTATTGCGTAAGCCTGAGAGAAATTGCTGTGTTACACACATGGAGCTTCTGAAAATTTTGAAGGCGATTTCACACTTTCACCCCTACCTTTATGGCAGACATTTTATTCCAAGAACAGACCATGCTTCATTATGCTGGCTACTAAATTTTTAGTACCCCCAAGGTTAAACAGCCCGCATCTTCAAGAATATGACTTTGAAATATAGCACAGATCTTGACGCCTTCACAGTAACGCAGATGCACTTTCTAGGAGGCCATTCGAGGCATTCTGTCGTCATTGTGGAGGCCAAGAAGACAAGAGTGGCAAATTACTGAAGGTACAGAAGACAAGAACTCAAGGTTCTCTATTGTGACGGGTCACCTTCCTGGAGTGATGAGGGTTGTATTAGGAAAGATCAGCTGAATGATTCAACTTTGCAGCCATTACTAGAATGTAAAGAAGCTGACTTTCGGCCAAAATGGGAAAAGATATCTAGTCTGAGTGCAGCAGTCAAAGGATACTGGGTACAATATAATTCCCTCGTACTGAAGAATGGTGTACTTTACATACAGAAACTGGGAAAGTAATGATGGAAAACACACAGGTATACAGTATGTCCTTCCAGAATGCATGGTTCCAGAAGTCGTAAAGGAACTGCATAATGCGGCAGCCAGTGGGAACTTTGTTATTAATAAGATCCTTGAAAGAATTATACTGAGATTCTACTGGCTTCATTGTCGGGAGGACGTTGAGAAGTGGTGCCGATTGTGCAACACCTGCACCCCGCAAGGAAGTGCCCAATGACCAGGGGAAAGTGTCACCTCCTGAAATACAATGTTGTAGTCCCATTCAAAAGGATGGCAGTATACATTCTAGGTCCCTTGCATATCACAGAGAGAGGTAATGGGTATTTATCCTCGTGGCCCAAGATTATTTTACTAAGTGACCTGAGGTCATTCCCCTCCCGAACAAAGAAACAAGCACTGTGGCAGATGCACTTGTAGAGCATGCCTTCTCGAGGCTTGGGGTGCCACTAGAACGCAATTTCAATTAGGGAAGAAACTTTGAAGCTGCCATTTTCCAGGAGGTAACAAAGATTCTGGTGATAAAAAAGTTTAGAACTACAGCCTTACACCCTCTGTCGGGTGGAATGGTCGAGAGGCTTAACCACACTCTTGAGCAATACCTGTCGATTTTTGTGGCAGACAACCAAAATGTGTTATTGTTTCTCCTTTCTTACCGCTCGGCAGTTCACAAGTCCACAATAGTAACACCATCAAGGATGCTGTTTGGAAGAGAGCTACGCCTTCCTGGTGACCTGCTGTTTGGTCGACAGACAGAAGAGGAAACTGCAGCCCTGATTATGCCAGCGAATTACGTAACAGACTAGTTGGTATTCATGATTTTGCTCGACAGCACCTCAGAATAAATAGTGACAGAATGAAGAGACAGTACGATAGGAGAATGTTGGGCGAGGTATTTCAAGGACAACTGGTGGGGCTTTACAATGCACAGAGGCGAAAAGGGTACTGACCGAAGCTACAGAAATGTTGGGAAGGCCCTTACAGGAATATGAAGAAGATCAACTATGTCGTCTTTTCGATTTGTCATCAAGGCTCTCGGGCGAAGCCGAAGGTTGTCCACATTGACCGACTAGCACTCTACGAAGGTCCAGATGTTGCAGAGTCTGTTCGGAATGAACAGACTTGAGGAGGGAGCAGTATTACCTGTCTCTGGTCTGCATTGACCGCGGAAGAGGACAGAGAGGTTATATGATAATGGGCGGCAAGTCAATCAAATTTTTTTAATGGCATGCAAGTGATAAACCAAGTAGCGTGTATCTGTTACACAAAGCATCCCATCCTGCACTCTTGACCTTGGTTGTATTGAATTTCTGTGTTTATCTGAAGAATGCTCCGGATTACTGGCATTGTTTCTCTCAGCGTGACTGGGAGTGCGTTGAACCTTCCAGATGGTCAATGCCAGCCATTTTCTTGTGCGTAGTTTTGTATTAAAATATTGATTTATGACGTATTGGTGCAATATAATTCTACTCATAAATTTTGTTAAACATAATTCTTTGGTCATTAACAATGTTTAAGGCACGTTGTCTTCTGTTGGTGTAAATATACCATAGTCTTTAAAAGCGTGCCTTTTTTTAATGGGTGAGCACATAGCTATTCACAGTTTTTAAAGGTGAACGTTCGAAAAATCTTTGGCGTTTTTATAATGGGATAAAGAATCATGTTTAACTTTTCTGCTATTCTGTCAACAACCTAAACCAAACATATTTTCTCATTACCTCGGAAGGGTTGACCATAGTTAAAGGCATAAATATATGTGTCTAAACAGAAAATTTATTGTGAACATCAATCACTATTCACAGACCAATATTATTTACTGAAATTAACATGTGTATGTTTATAGTGCTAACTACAATATTATCATTTTTGTTGTTTATTTAATTTGTATGCAGTGGGTATATGAGCCAGCTGATGTAAATACCAGCAGAAAGTTACATGGCAGTGTTTATTTTGATAGGTATGTGGAAAGATACACAACCAATGGCCTGAAAATAGAAACAGCAGGGCTTTCAAAAGTGTTCTCATTACCATGAACAGCCTTTATGTTGGTATATTCTTCTCCAGATGCGTTATAACTTAAGCTCTGCATTTGGACAGTTGTTGGATATTTTTTGCACACTCTGTTAAAAGAATGAGCAGTAGAGAGTAAATTGATGATTTGGATATTTCAGTTGAATGATACAGTTGTCAAGTCATTGGACGATTTGTCAAACATTGATGGATATGCAAATGATCTTCATGCATGTGACGTGACTAAAAAGAGAGTAGAAGAGAAACGTAACGAAGAAATG
Organism: Clitarchus hookeri; assembly: GCA_002778355.1. Lineage (NCBI taxonomy): Eukaryota > Metazoa > Arthropoda > Insecta > Phasmatodea > Phasmatidae > Clitarchus > Clitarchus hookeri. The sequence continues at coordinate 217,273 of NQII01001155.1, forward strand.
ATAACTGAAGATGTCGTTTCTACCGTAACTGAAGAAAACAGCGGTAGGTACACATTTTTAAGTAAATTTTACCAAAGGGAAGGAAAGTTCGTTATCATCATTACAAAGATTATTTTTTGTTATTCTTACCAAAATACTATTAGAAATAAGTACAGTGAATTCTTGGTAAACAGTATAACCCTACATTAATTGAAACCAGGAACTGTAGAGTTTGGTGAAAATTGATGGGAGCCGGTTGAGGAGGCGGGGGGACAGAGATGGCAGAGAACAGAGATAAACACATGACAAATTTTCTGATTCATGTGTAAACATTATTTGCAACAGTCAATCTTTTTAAATTTATTCACAATGTACTCAAAAGAAAATTTGCTGACTTGCAGTTAGTTTTGTGATTATTAAATTTGCTAGTCACTATGACAAATATTTGAACATTATTGTATGGTATAACACATGATAAATTATGTTGGTGATACAAAATTGTGCTACTGTGTTAAAATCAATTGACTTCACTTAAGCTATGTTTTTTTTAATGCACTCATCCAGCTGTTGCTACACAAATTATTGCTGGTTTTTTTATAAGCTTGTTTGCGGTATGTTACAAAAGTATACTCATTTGAAAAAAAATTGATCACCACGAACAAATTGCGCAAGTATAAGGAAGGTTGCCACACAGTATCGTCATTGCCCGACATGTGTCCCATTTGCCTTTAATGTGGTTTACTTATGCGGATGTGCCACTAGGGGGCATACATGTCCCTCCATTACTCATAGCTGCAAGACACTGAATAAGGTCATAGAGTCAAGTTCAGTGAACACGTAGCATGTGCCAACGGCGCATTAGGCAAGCCTTTGCCCAGTTGGATGAGTTTGAGAGAAGCAGCATCGTCAGCGTACGAGAGGCAAGTTTAAGTTTTAGTGCATTGCTCACCACTTGAACTGTTCTGCCTACATTGTGGATCCGATGTTGGATGCAGTGGAACAGGAGGGTGCGCACACTTGTTAAGAAGGCTCGGGTCGACCCCGGCAGACCACCAGCAAAGAGAATCATTTCCTTGTATAAGCACTCCATGGGCATCGCTGCGCACCATCTAGGGACATGTTACAACAGCTGGTGATATGCCTGTGTCCACCAGTACCATGTGCAGGTGGCTAGCAGAGTGGAATCTGTCTTCGCAGAATCCTTTACGAAGTCTACCATTACAACTTGAGCATCGCGAGCATGTGTTACCTTCTGCCAGGAGTGGGCAGCATGGCAGCTTGCGAATTGGCGACGAGTTGTGTTCAGCGACAAATCATGGCTCTGTCTGGATAAAGACGACTGCCGAATTTGAGTCTGGGGATGTCTTTGCCAGCGCCGGGATCCACGCTTTATTGTAGAGTAGCATACTGCCCCAATGAGAGGTGTCGTTGTTTGGCGTGCCGTTTCCTATGATTCCTGTACCCCACTGATGGCGATTGAAGGAACCCTGACGGTGCGGCGATACGTCCAGCAAATTTCGCGACCATGTGCGTTCCTCTTCCTGATACAGTTTGACAACTCCATTTTCCAGCAGTTAATGCTTGGTCTCACACAGTATGGGTGCCTCTTAGCCTGCCTTTGTGATGTCAACATGTTTTAAGGTTCCCAGACCTCTCGCCCATCGAAATGGGGCCAGATTGGTTGGCAACTTCGGCCAGCGGCAATTACGGCAGATTTGGAGGGTCACTTGTGCCAACTGTGGCAGGAGCTTCCTCAGGAGAACATCCAATATCTGTATGCCTCCATGCCTGGCCATATCATTGCCTGTCTACGTGCTTTGGAGGCCCAACACCATACTAGGTACAGCCTGCAAGTGTTGGTCTCCTGCAAATCATGCTTGGACCATGTCCTGCACCTGTACCCATTTATGTGCCCCTGCTAAGACTCACTCAGTATGATCAATTTTTTTGCATATGAGTATATTATCATTGTTGCAAAAAATTTTGGTTTTTATTCTTTACCCTTTTAGGAAAGTAGATATGTATTTAGTTTGAAAGTGAAATTCTCCATTGAGTGTTATTTATTCAATTCAGTTTTATAGATTGTTTTTTTAAAATTAGTTATAAGTATTATATTAGTTATAGTTTCTTATATGTATTTGTTATATTTATAGTTTCTTAGCAAACTATAATGAAACCTTGTTGGTACAAGTATGAGAATTTACGAGACACATGCAAATGCAACAGTTTTGTCACGTGCTATCAATCTGACTGTATAAATTACAGTAGATTTATTTGGAATGTGCAAGAACTGGTCCAGAGGAACTTTATTATTTACTAAGAGTTGCAAATTATAAAACATCAGGTGTAACATCCAAATAAATAAACTGTATAAGTGTGGTTCAGAAAGAATGTTTGAAGAGCAAAGTAGTGCAGAGCAGTTCAAAATTCAATGAACATAGTTGTTTTTGGCTGGTTGTCGTGGCCTCCCAGTTGATTTAAGTTTTTGGAAGTATCAAAAGGTATATCTGTAAATATGTGGGTGTCTGCTAAAGGTAACACCTTCCCACATTGATTTTTTTTCTGGATTCAGTCCCAAACAGTTGCACTGCAGATAGTTTTTCCGCTCTTGTTTTTTGTCCCTATTCCAGGCATACACTAGCATAGTTCATCATTCTGTTTCCTACCATTTCCGCACCCATGATGTTATGAGTTTATTCTATATAAATGTGCACAAAAACAACTGTTCCGCAGTCTTTGCTTATTATTAGGGAGCCAGATTAGAAAGTATCAAAGAACAGTGAAACAAAACAATTTTTGTAAACAACAGTGCAATAATTGTGTTAAATTATTGTGTTGTTTTTTTTTTTTTTATTTTTTTTTTTGACACTGTGAAATTGTAATTTTTAATGTGGCACAAGAAAAATTTGAAAGTAATATGTCTGACAGGGTGTCCACTGCAATTCCATTTTGATGTTCCCTGACTTTTCCAGGGCAGAATGTTACCATTTTCCCTGACCTATTTTCAGGACTGAAACCTTTAAATACCTAATTTTTCCACCGCTGACAGAACAATAATATGCTATCAGTGAAATCGAATTAAATTACACTGCAACAGACCAAGCAAGCAGAAACAACATTTTATTCAGCCCATCGATATTTCTTGCAATATATGCTAATGACTTAACATGAGTGCCCATTACAAACACAGAAATACTTTAAATTCTTTATTTTGTATGTGTGGGACCTATGTCATTTGGCAAAGATATATTATTGCCAGTTACAAACTTAAAAATTGAAATTTTATAATGTATATATATTGTAATAACTACATTACCGTGTATTCACACAACTACTTTGCAGAGTAGCAATTATTTTAATTTTCCCTGACCCAGGTGAGAATTCCCTGACATATCCGTCACATGAAATTCCCTGACTTTTTCTTGTGGGTGGGCACCCTAATCTGAGCAAAGAATGATTCCAACAGAAATTTTTGAAATAGTGTCCTCCAACATTGCTCTACCATTTCCAAAATGTCTTTCAGTTGGAACTTGTATATTTAACTTACTAGCTGCATAAAAATATGACCCAAGGCCTCTTAATATCGTGATTAACCTCAATGCATAAAGGGATTTAATATTTTTTTTTTTTTGTTTATTACGTACATATATTACAATAACATGATTATATAACATATTTCAAAGTGTGTCGCATAAAAACTGCTGTGTTAAAAAAAAATTTTACATGTGTTTTTGTTATATTTCATGGTAGTATTATGTAGATGTAGAATTTTGAACATTTTCCTGTGATTGAAGTTATAACTCGAATATTTTAGAATCTTATGCTTTCTCCAGCAGCCCCAAGCAGCATTGAACTCCAGGTGAATGGCGCCATGAGCTGTGATGTTGCTGCAATTACTGTTGACCCAGCTTCTGCAGCAGAATTGACGACAGTCAATCGCTCAGAACCAGAAACTCTAGCGTGTTCTGCCGTGAGGGGAGGTTTTAATCAGGCTGGTACGAAGCCATTTTCGTGCTCAATGTGTAAAGCCAAGTTTTCAGATAGCTGCACTTTGAGACAACATACCGTTACCCATAGGCTTAAGAAACTCTCTGTAAAATTATTTGATGTTTCTAAGTTACTGCATAAAAGCAAAAGCAGTCTGGAGAGAGGTAGTCGTAATTCTACAAATGGCAATTTGTTTCCATGTTCATTATGCTTAAAAAAATGTTTTACAAAGAATAACTTAATGATGCACATATCTACACACACAGGTGAAAACGAAAAGCAATTCTCGTGCTCTATTTGTGTTGCAAAATTTTCTCGAAAAGACACTTTGGTCATTCATATCCGTACACACACAGGAGAAAAACCATTTTCGTGCTCTGTTTGTGCAGCTAAATTTTGTAGTAAAAGTGGTTTACATAAACATATGCATACACACAAAGTTGAAAAATCATTTGAATGTTTTGATTGCGTAGCTCAATTTTCTCGTAAAGATACATTGATAAGTCACATGCGTAAACATGCAGGTGAAAAACCATTTTCGTGTTCTGTTTGTGCGGCCAAGTTTATTTACAAAGGTGGCTTGGATCATCATATGCATACGCACACAAGGGTCCAGCTATTTACGTGTTCTGTGTGTGAAGCTGAATTTTCTCGTAAAGATAACTTACTCAACCATATGTACAAACATACAGATGAAAAACCATTTTTGTGTTCTATTTGTTCAGCTAAGTTTATTCACAAAAGCAGCTTGAAATCTCACATGCGAAAACACACAGGTGAAAAATCATTTTCATGTTCTGTTTGCGCTGCGAAATTTTCCCGCAAAAGCAGTTTGACCGTTCACGTGCGTACACACTCAGGTAAAAAACCATTTTCATGCTCTTTTTGTGCAGCTAAATTTTCATGTAAAAGTGGCTATAATAAACACATCAATACACATACAAGAGAAAAATTATTTTCATGTTCTGTTTGTGCAGCGAAATTTTCTTACAAATACAGTTTGGCCAGGCACGTGCTTAAACACTAGTTTGAGAAACCATTTTAATTGTTTGGTTTCTGCTCCATATTTACTTGTAAAGAGAGCATGAATTGTCTTGTGTTTTCACCCACATTGACAGGTGACTACCACGCCACAAGTATGCACAGTGAGAGGGAAGCAAGACTCGAGCTGTGTGTGTGCCATGTACTTACGATTGGGATGGTCTTTGGAATGGCACTTTTTATCCCTGTATGCAGCATTATCAAGAAAATCTAGCGTTAACAATATTTACCATGCCTTCAATATCCTGCAGTACTATTGAGCTCTGCTGTCTCTTGTGGCTTGTATTTTCTTCTTTCCTCGCCCAGGTCGTCAGTGCACGTAGAGGTGTTGAACATTATCTTCGCAAGTATCGTAAGCGGCATTTTCCATTATTTGCTCTTCCTTGGTCTGGAGCAGTGTAAAGCTTGCATCTGTAAACTTCGCTGCTGGTGTGTGCTTTTTCTTAATTTGGTAAAGAGTTGTGCCAAGGCTCTATTCTGTAAATTCTTTTGCGAGATGAAACATTATCATGTTTCCCCATGTTCGTCTTTCCATTGCCTCATAAATTTGTTACAGTCAGGGCAATAAGGTTTCTTCCACATCATGGAAATTGTCACTCTGTTGAAGTTATGTTCTACCAACAACCTTGAGAGTAAAAAATATTTCATAAATTTTTTATTGAAACATGTTTAAGCCCTAATATATGTAAATGAAAAGAAAAAAGTATTTGTTGCATATATAGCTTGAATATGAATTTGACCAACAAATTAAATACATTTTCTCCAAGAAAATTGAAAATAAAGGTTAAAACACATTGCATAAGTTGATAACAAAATGCATGTATCCTAACTGTAAATTGGTCATACTGCTCGCAGCTACCATGACTTGAGGTGTATCTTTGTGTTTGCTGCATTTGAATGCGTTATCTGACTTGCAGATTTTCAAACTGCAACTTCAATTTTTGTATGCATGTCTATTTTAAAATGACATGACTGAACTTATCCTACCAAAACAATCTTTCTTTTTTAACATTCATCAGGATGTTAATACTGATGCATGACGGCCTAGGTAGAGGGACATCACGTCAAAGAGCAAGGTGTTTTTAGTTCTGCGCCAGGTCAGTTGTGCAGGTTGAGGGCGGACTCTACTGCTGAGGCGTCTATAGTATGACCCGTCGGCCTCACACACTGGTTTCTTATATAAAGTAGGACGCGTCGGGCGCCTTCTTGGTACAAAGTCTGTGAGGGTGAGGTGATGCCTCTGGGCGTTGGACACAAGGGTTCGGGCTAGCTTACCACTGGTGTTGCTCCCTTGCAGCAGACGCTGGACCTGGCTGGAAGATTTCGGCTCTTGCTGAAGCGAACAGCTGGGCAGGCTGGCTCTGCTGTCACCTGCTGGTGACCGGGGTGCCGGCTGACTGACAGGCACGTGGTCGACTGGTGCCTTGCTGGTGTCCTTTGGGTTGAACGATACCACTCCCAAGAGGTGAGTGTACCCCTAGCGGAGTAGTTCAATGGCGGGGTGAGCAGCTCCGGGAACCCTAACTGGGAGGCCAAATAGGTTGGCAGGAAGGGTAGTGGAATGAGGCTCCACTAATTGCCGGGCAGCTTGTGCTCTCTCCTGTGGGGACTTGCAGCTGAGGGCTGGTGTAGGTTGATTACTTAGGGGATAACAGCTGTCCTCCGAGCATTCCTCCTGCTCCCTTGTTGGTGAGCGAACATCATGGACAGGAAAGGTGCTAATGTTGACTTAGTTGTCCCAGATGCTTAGTCATTTGTCTTTCTAGTGGTTGGGGCTCTACCGTACTTGGGCACCAGATACCTTTATGTACCGGGTGCACAGTATGGGTGGCCATCGAACTTGTTCTTGTGTGAGACATACGTTCAGTCCTGGTTAGGGGCTGCCCGCAGTCCTACTCTACGTCGGAAACTTGTTGCCAATTCGCTGTCCCTTACCGTTCCTTTTGAGGGTGACGCTTACCAGGTTGGGGAAAAGGCACGCATTCACTACAGAGCAAGGAAATACACAAATTAGCTAGACTACATGTTTTATTCCCTCGAGAATAGAAACACGGTGACCCATACTACCTCCTACCTCTACACACAACAGGTGTTCAACGGGCTTTGTACAAGAGCAAGACCGGTGAAGATGCCTGTCGGCTTGAGGAGCCTAGCTTGAAGAGCTGACGACAGCTGACAATTAAGTAGTTGGGAAAACAACTGGACCCTAATTGTGGCTTGTAGTCCTGAAGGGACCCGGGGCACCATGTGTTGGGTACGTGTCGGGTGTGGTGACTCTTGACGGCTAGTGTCAGGGTTGCAAGGACTCTTCAGCTGCTGTGTTACGAGAGGCGTTGTCGGCTGAAGAACTGGTAGAAGACTGGAAGGTCTCGGAGAGTCCTGTGGAGGACTGTGGCCCTGCAGTAGAGAGCCTTAGCACGACTTGTGCTTAGGCGAGCTACGTGGACAATTGGCGTGTGCTTCTCAGGGAGGAGTGGGGTTGGCAGAGAGTCCTAGCACTGGATGGTGCTAGGGCGGTATCTCGCCTCAACTGCATTTTTGCCGGGTGCACAATATTATATTCCTCTTGGCTGGAGAGTTCCCGCGTACTTTGTTTGCTTTAGGTAATCTTCGACTACCTCCCCTTCAGGTTCAGATTGGGCGGCGCAGCTGCTGCCATCTCTTGGCGGGGTAGTGGCGGAGAGGTTTAATTGTGCTTTCGGGCAGTATCCGCCCTCTCGCTAAGGGGCAAACTCTTGCATGCCCGCGGCTGCTTCTCAGCGGGTTTACAAGTTGCAGGGGCGACTACGCGACCTTCTATCATTGCGTGGGTGCTGTCATTGGAGGCGGCCAGTCGGGGTTCCATTCCCTCGGGGGGGCACGTGGCGAGCGTGTGATGATGCAAAGTCTATAATAATAATGAGTAGGAAGCGTCATGCTGCAATACTGTCATACAGTTATGAATAATTTGTTGGCCAATTGTGATTGGACAATTTGAGCACCTGTAACTGACAGCAAGTGTCAAATTTGAGTTATTAATTACTGAAGGTCATGAAGAAACCCATTTTAATGACCATATTTATTCACCTCTGTCTAAAAAATTACAAGTTTTTGAAATGAAATACTATTATTCACTTCAAAATGTGACTAGGGGTCGACAAGATCTGATTACCGTGAAGTAGAGTTGCTTGACAAGTGCTGGGTGGGGGAGGGGATGGGACAGGAGGGTGGCCAACCAACAACAGCTAATGGTGCACACTACCAATAACCTGCCAGGCACCTACAGACCACACCCGTTGACTGTCTGCTTTCTCTCCTTCAGGTCTTCTCTCCCACAGCTGACTTTACGCACATGTGACCAATACTGCTATCCAGGCACATACAACCACACCCATGCATTGCTTGCATGTTTAATATTTGTTATTTATATGCATACACTACTGCAGTGAACATTTTAATGTGTCTGCACATAGTGTTACAATCTTATTACTGTGGACAAATGTGATTTTTGCACTACTCTACCAAAATCAAATGCACACATCACCTCAAAACACTTCAATACGCAAAATAATTTTGTCCTTATTTTTATAGTACTGTCTGCGGTATATGTTATTAAAACAAAGTGTTGTATTGTTCATGTTGTTAACCATAAGTGATTATGTGGTGCTTTTTTATCTATTGAGTAAATCTCAGCAGACTTTTGTAGTTGATGTAAACATTAAATTTAATTGCATGGCAATGTTTATATTGACATGAAGCGGAAGGGTACGCAAACTGAAGAAAGAAGAAGCTACAAAATACTTTCAAAAGTGCTCGCTTTACCTTAAACAGTCTACATTTAGTGCGATAAACTGGCTCTCTTTCCAAACTCCTCTCATTTTAATGTATGAAAGGCATGGGTTGTCAACATTCGTTCACAAAATCAAGCCTAAGTAGTAATAAAAACCAAAGAAATC
>NQII01001155.1:226241-341430 GCA_002778355.1 Clitarchus hookeri
CCAAACAGCACATTTTGCTAACTGGATACATGAAGTCGTGTTCACATATCTCTCACAGAAAAATTATGCATTTTTATTGATGAAATGTAAATGTATATATTATGGTAATGTATTATGAGTAAAATTATATTCCAGTTATGCAAAAAAAACTACTGAATAAGTTGAAATTAATGAAAAAGTAAACCTCAAGATTGTGCATATGCTGAACACGATAGCTGCAATATGGCCTGTGTTTACATTTTCTTCAAGGAAATGAGACATTTTAAATGGTTTACATTGACAAAATGTAAATTAATTTCATAGGTCTATGCATTCTGATGCAGTGTTCCAATTTGTTTAAATTTTTGTTTTGTGTAATTTGCATTTAGCATTGCGTAAGGTAAAAGTCGCTGTTTGTTTGTATCATGATTCGAAAATTGAAAGTCCATAAAGTTTAAAATAAACAGTAATTATTCCTGAAAGCATTAAGAGGGCGGTTTCAAATTTAAAAATAACAAAATTAAACAATTATGATGTAAAGTTGTTACTTAAACAATTGTGTAATGAGAAAAACCTATTTTAGAATATTTCAGCAAAATAACTGTGCCTCAGTGTATTGAAATGTTTCAAACTGACGAAACTAATGTGGCCAAAATTTGATATTTTGTGTTTGATAGTTCGTCAGCTTCGAAGCTGACAAAATGCAAAATGCAAATTACACATAATACGTTATCAATTTTGTAGAAAAACTCGGGTCACATCGTTTACAAAAAGTGCAACCTGTAACAAGGCCTGAGTAAAACATTACCCCAGTTATGCAGAAACGACCACTAAATCAAAATTATTAACAAAACGAGACTATAGTATTACATATTTTCATTTCTTGTGAAAAAATTAGATGTTTTACATGAATGAAAAAATAATATTTTAACATGCAGACCTCTTAACTTCAAAACTGTACTCCACCAGTGTATATCCCTAATGGATGCAAAAATATTAGAAAAATTGCAATGCCATTACAATCTGAAATCAAACGTCGCGTCAGTAACATATGACATTTGGAACATACTATCACACGAAAATAGAAGTGCCATTTATTAAAAGTAAAATCACTTGAATTGGTAAACGTGTTGTGATTAAATTGTGATAAATTCCGGTGGCTCAGAACCCATTTAGAAAACAAACTATGACTTTAATGAGAACAAGATGGGCGGAACAGGTGAGAAATAAAAAGGAGGGCAAAAGTCGGAGTTACTTTATTTGCCGCTTATGGCACACATCAGTCTTGACGTCGCTGGCACAACTGCCACAAAATGAATGTGCCACGCTTCGCATGTGCATCGTAGCAGACAAGTACAGCACTGAAAAAGAGAACTGCACTAGTGGAGGCCACGCTATGAAACATCTAACAGGTTAACAACTTTGCTCGCACGCTGTGCACTAGCAATGGTATATTGTAATGAATTAATGCTGTTTTTTTTTTTATTTTTACTGTGCAACACTGCACGCGGGTAGTGTCTGTACAACCCGTATTGTTTTTAAATTGGCAGCTTGTAACCGTGTTTTAATACATTTTCGCTGCAGTTTTTTTTTTTTTTATAATTTTTTTTTAGTGTTTATGGTTTTAAAAAAAATTGCTCTTACAAACAAGATGTCTGTATGAACTGGGTGACACAGGAACGAGGTTTGAGTGTAAATATAAAGAGAGATTACTATCAGTAACATATAATTAGACAGATGTTATAACAGCAGCAGAGGATTAAACAGGGTAAGTTTTTATGTCATACTGTTAATAACTTTTATATATATATATATATATATATATATATATATAATGGGAGAGCCGCACTTCATAACTTAGTTATTTTTTAGTAAGTCCCACCTTGTCTTGATGCAGAGGGCTGATTTAGATATGTGGATTATGATGGCCAGCACATCTATTTTTCTGGCCGCCTTTTGGAGCATCATCTCAGGCTAGCATCACCATGAGAACAGCTCCAAGACATTTCCAATAACAAGGGTTTTGGGCAATATCCCAATTAGTGCAATCTGCCGCCCACTGACCTGATTGCAATATTGTATGTGTGATGGCACATTCATGCAGGCTTCTGAACTAAGGCTTGCCCATGCTATTATAACATCTCCCTCCACACTAACGGAACAAGATGCCTTCATCTCCGCAGGGAGTTCAGGAACTAAAATTTTGAATTTTCTGGCAATATTTTTGGGTATCTTTTTTGTGCTTCTGCACTCCTGATAGTGGGTATATGGACCACAGCATCAACCAACAAGCAATCTTCATGTGAACATGCACAGTTGTGTGCATTAAGGAAGTTTGGCTAGTCATCTGCTATTGGTGCATGATCATTGTCATCTTCAGAATCATCATCACCAATCGCTGTGATAATTTTTTTCAACTGTAAACGTCTGTTTACTGCATCTCTCTGTAGGCTGTTACTTGGTTATTAAATCTCGTGAAATAGTAATGTTATATGCGGGAATGTTATCACAGGGTTCCACTGTGAAAGAAACACAACCCCAAAAGTGCAACCTAGCCAGAAAACATGAAATGGACTCACAGTGGCAACCTAGCCTTGCAGTCGTAGGTTTTATGCACACTGCCAAATGTGGTGGCAAAAAAAGGGACGATAAGAAATGTTTATCAATATAATATGTTGAAAGCTTAATTAATTAAGAATGATAAATACATTCTTTCTTGTGTTTTATGTTTTATGGAAGGAAAGTTGTGCATGACTGTAATGACACTGCACTAAATAATTTAATGTAGTTAATATGATTTTAATTCCATTTTGTAAACATTGAATAATGTTAACACTTTTTTTTATGTAAAAAGTTGTTCTGCACAAGGGTTTTCAATAGTGGGTTCTGCAGCGAACAGCCACAGACTGTACACACAAGTCAGGTGTTGACTGATGCAAACTGAACTGCTTATTTGTGGGATGGACTGGGTCATGTGTTTCTGTCACGTTCCTATCTGCGCGTGGCATTTTTACATTGTGCGCAAGATATGTGTAGTTTACTTTGCATGCGCAGCTACTAAAAGGTACACTGACTGCTGTGAATTGTACCTTCTTCTCTTTTCTGCTGGTGTTACATTAGTACAGTGTTACCTGACAGGTATTGGGCCGGAGCAAATATGCGAGCTGAGAAAGTTGTCGGCGTTATGGCAGTTTTAAGTAATACAGTTGAAATTGTAATGACTGACAATACTGAAATGGAAATGGTGTGTAAAATAATTTCATAGCATAAGTTCCTTTTTGGTGCGCAGTAGCTTTTTTGGTTACGAAGAAATGCCAGTATTACAGTTATTATTTTATGTAGAAATCGTGTGCGGTGGTGTATAATCGTTAAATTTATGATTGTTCTATTATAAAACTTTGAAATATATTGTTATTTATAATTTGTTTTATTTAAATTAGGTGGGAGAGAATTGGGTTGATAATTTTAATATTATTAGTTCAAAACTTTATAAAGAACACACAACTTATAACTTAGCAATCATTTTTCTGAACTATTTTAATTGTTACTTGCATATTGAATGTATATGTTTTTGTACTTCTTTGTTACTATTTTTGGGTTGAAAATACAGAATATTCAAGGGATAAAAAAAATTGGATGTTAAAAATGTAATATTGATATTTTGGAACTTATTTGAAGGGGNAGCCAAGGTATCTGAATATGAAATGTGCCAAAACCTTTCAAATGAGTATGTAGCCTGGGTTCTTAATTAGCAGTGCAGTACGTGTGCAATATACATAAGGGTTATGTGTTATACTTGTGTTTCTACTTCTTGGAGCAGAGATGACCGTGTGTTAGAAATTTTTTACTTCAGATCTGTACACGCATTAATTAAAGGAATGTTTTACATTATTTACTCAAAAACTCTACCCATTTTGAAATAATTTTGGTGTGCATACTGTTACAAAAAATATCTACCCTCTGTTAAAGGATTTGTTGTTTACATATATTTACTCAAGAGTTCCTATTCATTGTTAAAGGAAATTTTCACTTAAGTTTCTGTATATACGTATTTGTACATAAAATGTATATGATTGTTAAATGATTTGTTGTGTACCGATTTTGACCCAGAATTTGTACCAATGATAAAGGAATTTTTATGTCCGTCCTCTTTATACCAAATATCTATACCTGTTGTTAAAGAAACAGTGGTGATTATTGTTGAAAATGTTATAAGATATGGAGAGATATAAAATTTCTAAAGTGAAAAAAAAAAATACATGTGCTGTAGAAAATATTGTGTTTTTATTGCTTTTATTGCCCCGGCAAATGGAATACGAAACCTACATAATTAAGTGGTGCACTTACGCACAGCTGTGCTTGCTGTATTATGCCCTGCCCTGCGTTGAGCATAGTAGCGATACTGACAGCACTGGCGACTGTCACCTTACTTTGCTGTTGTGATGTAGCAAGCATATTGCACATGGCGGCATTCCTGAATTTTCTGCAGTAATGGGATGATGTTTGAGATCACTTGACCTCTTTTGTTTTCCTCATTAGTATCCTGGAATGGTTTTTAAAACCTGTATTAAAAAATGTGGTGGTAGATGTGGNNGGGGGGGGGGGATAGAAGTGGGTGAGTGAATGGAGTGGGGTGAGTTGGGTTTGTCAGTCAGTCATTGTCATTTATTTGGCCAGTCAGTATGTGTGTCTAGCATGAGAGATGGTGGAAGTGTGTATAAATACATGTGTACATTTTTGGCGTGGGTGCTTATGCATGTGTGTGTGTGTGTGTCAGTAGTCAGTCAGAAGCGAATATATTTGAAACATCCTAGCTATGTTTCCCTAAATTTGGGATTCCAAAAGGATGTTAAAATGTAGTATTTTGCTACAGGCTACAATTAGTCCCAAAAATTTTGCAAATAAAAATTCTTATTTTATCATCTTACCTTTTCCGTCACATCCTTACTTGTTTTGGGTGCTAGATATTCTACAGAAATGATCAAAAGTTAAGTGTGATATTTTCAACAGCAATTTATATTGATTTGAGAATGGCATATAACATTTAATATTTTCACTTATTAGCAAATTGTTTTGTAAACATAGATTATTTTTTTCAAAAGATTTGATTAAACACAAAGAACTAATAACGTATAAAATTTGCTTGAATACATTTTTTTTTTTATATATTTTTTTACACTTTTCTGTAATTGAAATTGTTTTCTTTGGTTTCATATAATGCTCATGTTAATTAAATTGCTCTCATTCAACATTTAAAAATTTTTTGTGGTCCCTTGGGATAGTACAAGAAAAGTGAGTGGAGTGGAATGAGACTGGGTGAGTTGGGTTTGTACTCATTTGTCAGTCATTTTCATTTATTTGGTCAGTCAGTGTGTGTGTGTGTGCGTGCGTGCGTGCGTGTCAAGCATGGAAGAAGGTGAAAGTGTGTATGTGTTCACATACATGTGTACATTTGTTTTTTGTGATTTCAGCTTCGAACTTTGTAATTGAGGTTATTGTAAAATGCTTTGGCTAATGAAATTTAATTACATGAGAATGATTGACAGTTTAACATTTCCAGAAGTTCTGCCCACGGTGAGGTGCAAAACAAAACCTAATCTCCAAAGCCAGCACCCACCTGTTTCATTTATTGTACACTACTTTACACCTTAACAATAGACATGTTTAAATTACGCATGTTTAGCACACTAGATACACATACTGCTAATATCTCTCAATTGATAAAATAATTTGTGAACATTTACGCATGAAAAGAGCTATGAAATCCTGGGGCTGAGGCAGGAGTAGATCTAGAATTTTGATTTGGCGGAAGGTGGTGGGAGGGGGCACTTCCCCATTATGCACGTGCAGGTCTAGGTTTTCAGTTTCTTCACACTTTTTGAATCAAACCTTTGAAATAAAACCCTCTTGTATGATGTGTTTGGTTGTGTTTCCTAAATAGCCCGTCATGTATCACAAACTTTTATATTTGTGCTTACATAAAATTAGCTTATTTTTCGTTATATTTAATTTTTTTTTATATTTTATTTATGCTCGTTTACTGGCCACCACATGGCATGAAGAGAAGAGGGCACGCACCCTAGAAATCACAAGCTACAGTCCATTTATTGTTACTTCTAACTTTTCTGAAGCCCTGCTAAAGTTATACTTTTCCAGGATATTCCTTCGCTTCAAGCGAACAATGCTTAACCAAGTCTAGAAAAATTACACCAAAGGGACAAATGCACGTCATTCATGTTCACTCAGTGTAATAATATTATACATAAGAACTATTTCTTACTAGGCATTACCAACACGCCCATTCTCTCTCTGTTTTTATTCATATTGATTCTAAATGAAATGTTATTAACTTATACATAAAATGTAAGTTAAAATTCAGTTTAACATAAGATAAAGTACTTTTTTTTTTAACACAGGTATAAAATGTATATTTAGAAAACAACCAAATACGTCGCCCATGGGGGTGATTTTTAAAGGTTTGATTTAAAATTTGTGAAGAAACTGCAAATAGACTATATTGTTAAAAGATGCTTGAGGGACGTATCTGAGTTTTTTGAAGGATGGAGGTATTAATATAAATAAAAGAACTAAATTTGATTTTAGTTTATTTTCACAGCTAATATTTACAGCATTAATCTGTCCTTTTTATTTCTCAATGAGCGTAATATTTAATGTCTATTTTTACCCTCATTAACACCCGTCTTAATGTGTCTGGTTATAGTCAATTACTCATACTCGTCACTAACACACTTTCAGTCTGTCTGTTGCCATCACTTGTAATGTCTTCCACTCACGCACCTAGTCCAGCCTGCCAGTCGTACTCTTCACTGCGCCGATGCTGGCAGTCACAGATTTTTCCCCGTTGCTCTCCCTGTTATTTTTTCTCGTCCATTGTCTATCACCAAAACTACAGTCACTCATTCATTCATCAACTCTTCACTCCACTCCACTCAACAACAACAACTACCGGCCCTGAGGCCCGTCATACTATTTATACTCTGCTGGCCTTGACCTGGAAAGTTTGACGCACCCCGAGTCATGCTGATAAAAACTAGGGCTGTAAACCATTAGAAAAATGCAGATAGACGCAGAAACTCAATACAACCAAGGTCAGCAGCACGCGCCACAAAAACTTTCCGCTACTATCATATAACTGCTTCGTCCTTCACTTTCACTCGCGCGGAACAAAGCAGCAAGCGCGTAACAATATCGTGAAATTCCATGTTAACGCGATTAACGGCTGCATGATCCACTAGATGGCTGCGCTGTTGCTCCAGTGCGGTTGCTAGGTTTCCTGCTAGATAGAAGCACTGTTTATTACAGGTAGAGATATTTCGTGTCATCCTAGATCCTGTTCTCGCAAAGACACATTTGCCTGATAGGCCACCACAGAAATTTCCACTGTTTCTGGAAGATGTTTTTCACATTACGGAACATGAATGCAACATGTTTTGTTCTTACGACATTACTGCGAAAAACAACATTTTGCAGACGATTTTGCCTGTAGAACAAGTTCTCCGACATATTCCACGTGGTGCATACATTTTACTTGAATCATTTTATTCTGGAACTTCACAGAACTTTTTTAATAGTATCTACCTTATTTTAATTTATAAAGGTGTACATTATAAATAGCACTGCAATAGCAACTATAAATAATTATTCAGACAAATAGGGGTAATACAGTTGCACTAAAAAAAATTTCAGACCAAAAATTTTACTGTACTTATTTTAAACAGCACCCTTGTTTTCAAAAATATTTTTAGAAAGAATGTACGGCTTGGAATTGAGTAAATAAATTTTATTTGTTTCTCATATTTACGCACAAGTTGTTTGGTTACCTGGTGTCATTATTCAAGTTACGTATCTGCAACGTAGTACAAAGCTAATCAATACTGTTATGAGGAAGGTCGATCACTACACAGAAAATTATTATTCCAGTTTTCTTACATCAATTCCAAATAATTTATATGGGACTCCATGTAATGAAAACGCATTTACCAAAAAATTATATCCACCAAAAATATTTAGTGGTCCCAACAGAATTCCTATATAAATAATGATAAAATTACTCGCTTTTTATAGTTTATTGAATCTTGCATCCTTCAAAAATGCTGGTGAACAAGTTTTCACACAGTTTTACCTAACCATGATAATAGAGCAGTTGCTTTATTGTCACTATAAGTGTATTTGTAGATATCATATTCCATTGTAACCAATTATATTGTTTCAAATAAATTAAAAAAGTGTTACCCTCCACAGTGTGAAATTTTTTAGCACGTTGGGTTGAATTAAAATCGTGGCTACTGAGTAAGCCCTACTAAATTGCACTTTAGGAGAAAGATGAAAAACAATAGTTGTAGATATAGAAAATACAATTATCCAAAAATGTCTCTCCCCCCCCCCCCCCCCCCCCCCCNATGTAGACAATGGAGTAAAAATGTTAGTCTCAGTGTTTTAGTTATGTACCACAGTTCAATATTATACATGCAATAAACAAAACTACCCTACAATAAAGGGTAAAAAAAATATAAAACTGTATCAGAACAGAGAACTTATGTAATGTACAGAGGGAATAACTAAAATCGGATTTCAATGTATCTACCAGAAACCATTTACTATATTGACTTCAAGGTAAATGTACCAGTCTTTGACACTAGAATGAAAAATTTAAATGTATACCATTTAATAGCACAGTAAGCTGGTGAAAGGGTAGTCTTCTGTTATAGGTGTAATGATAAACTGTTATTGTTAAGTCTTATAAAAAAAACATCTATTGAAATCCATTATTATAAAAATACCATTAAATGCACCAGTCATTGACACCTGAAAATGTATCATACTGACGTGAACCACGCGTCCACGAGCTCCTTGTGCCCACTCTGACCGCACTATCACAACAAGTGCAAACCAGCTACAATGGGTCGCACCAACCACATCAGGCCAAGAGTGCGTAGTGCAGGTCGACAAGAATGGATCTTGCACCTTCTTGCCGACAAGGATTACGTAACTCAAGAGTCCGCCCTACTCATTTATTACAAGAGGTAACTTTTGATAAATGAGTAGGTGATCCGAAACTGTGTTTACCTCAAAGCCACAGCCGTTGGGCGCACTGGCTATTGGTCGTTGCGTCGTAGCAGCTCGCGCAGCGACCTTGCGACGTGACGCACCACCAAGTGGCATCGAACTGACTTGTAGGCCTAAACTGAAGTGATCAGTGCCCCAAAGTGTCACCAGTAGTGTGCAGCATTTTCCAAACACATTAAACACAGTCACTGCATTCACAGCTACAGTCAGGGGTGTGTTTTATTGTGTTAACAGCAATCGAGCATATCATTCCACACCCTTTTGCCCAGGTTGACTCATCCAGCCCTTCACGAGGCAGCCACTTGGCAACACTGTAGCCAGTGAAATTCAAATACTTTTTACGAGAAAACGTAATAATTTAGTAATGTTTATTTATATTAGAGAAATTATGTTTTCACAAAGGGAGATTGCATATAAAGGCCTCCATCCTTGTAACATGTCATTTAGTGTGATGACATGCCCTGTCAACTTTACAACTTCAATCTTAACAGATATTTGTTTACAAATGGGGGTGTCACCAATGTGTTCATTTAATTTATACAATTTTTCACCATTGCAATTATATCACACAGTGTTTATGTTATGTTTTATCATTCGCCGTTTGACTTTGGTTCTCGTCACTCGCGATGGAAACCGAGGTCACTCTGCCAGTTCGTCTCAGCACTCGGACTAGACTGGCGGTGTTGGTCGCCCGCTCCGCAAGCCCCCTGGGTATCATCATTTAGGTTGTAATCATTTCACTGCAATATTACATTAATTAACCGGAACATTTCTTTATTTCTTCTAAGTACCGAGGGGAGAGCCACCCGCAATCTCACCAGAGAGCTTAATGCTATAGCATATCAACATAATACCACTTTTATTTCGCGCTAAGGTGTCCGGCAGGCCGTAAGTGCTGGGTCAATTGTCATGCATTATTCACCTGTAAGCAAGCACAGTGAATAAACCGCTTAGATGTGTGTCGGTTAATTGTAGGTTATTACACCCTTTGTAGCTTCGTCCACAATTTCATAGTATATTTCAGGCATACTATATGGTCTACAGTCTCGTCATAAGGTATAAATAGTGCAACAGTAAGTACATCACAACATCAACAAACAGACGCAGGGCCCCCTGGGTCGTCGACCGAACGACCCTCATTATTAACTCTCCACTGGGTTGTGACACCAGGCAATTCAACACTCAACCATCCCTGGGTAACCTCGACCACGTCAAAGATGGCTTTCCCAACTATGGGCCAACGTTTCACTAAGCCATTATTTTCCTACGGCAAAAATTGATTTTCCAGCTAAGAGAAGGAAGAACAAAACGTGAGTAAAGTACATCGAAATAAACCATGTCACAAAACATTATCAGCGTCATAACAACGTGAAAGTTCCCACGTTCACGCACCACAGGTCTTATTGTGTACTATAGACCCCTCTGGCGCAGAAGACACGCTAACGTATTTTTAACCAGCTGAGAAATGGCGCGAAAAATCACATTTCCACGCCAGTCGTTTAACGCAAGTTTCAACAAACATCATTTTAGAATGTTGTGAAATGTAAATGTATCATACTCAACTCTAAAAGGACTTATGATTATCTTTATGCAGATCGCGCAACACATCATTAAAAACACGCGGCACGCATGTGGCTTTGTTGACAGATAACCCACATGGCAATTTCAAGGCCAAATCACGAGTGCGTTGTTTATATTTTACGCTTCTCGTAAAATATAAAACTTTCAAGACACTCTTCATATGTAAACCTAACTAACTAACAATACACGCAAAGAATATGTGCAATATCAAAATTAAAAGTGCACCATATAGGTCTTACGAAGCACTTAAAACATTAATAATAAAGAGTTGTATATTCAGTGTTAAATCTTGTTCATACTCGGCACGACACGTAATTTTTAAAGTGTTGTAAGGGTTTAAATAAAAGTAAAATAATATTCACGTAACAAAGAAATTCGTCGGAAGCGGTCAGCACCAAAAATTACATAATAATTGTGTATATAAGTGATCGCGTCATAATTTCACGAAGTATGCAAGACTTGCTATATATCTATATTTATAACAATACGAAACATTAAACGTAATAAATAGACAGTCAGTATTCACCACAGTCAAAAACCGGCAAAAGGGAAAAGTGATCAGCACCCCTCATAACAAAATAATACAAACAAAAATTTTTGGACCAAAAAGAAAAAAATTCAGTTTCCTGGCAAATTGCCACTTTTGTGCATCAAACAGCAAGCTTCCTGTAGCTCTGCCATTGGTGGGTAGGAAGCGATCACCCAAGTGTAGCGGCCACCACCACCCCACTCCCCTCTCACACTAACTTGGCATGCTCTCCACAACCCACCATCCATAAAATCAAAACCACATCTATGCATACAGAAGCAGTCTTCAATCCGCGTCATAGAATGACTCGTCACAATGACACCGGGTCGAACCATGTGGCCGAAACGGGGCTGGGTACTTACAAATTAAATTGGTGCACCAAAAACAGAAAATTACAAAATTTATGCCTCAAGGGCGAGCGACCATTATCATAACTGAATCCATTCCGTGGTTCTAAATGCACGTGCCGAGTATTAACCAACACGAGACAACTCGTTCAAGATATTAAAATAAATAATAGGGAACTAATAGAGAAGGCCTGAAGCAGTACCTCTGAGAGCAAATTAGTGACATCGTGCATTCAATGCAACAGACCGCGAGTAGTCAGAGTCAACGCGCGTACCAGTGTCCACTCGTACAGTAACCAGAACAATTTTTAAATAAACAGCAAACAGAACAATTTAAAAAAAATCAAAAATAAATAATATAACAAACCAATGACACAACGAACAGATTTTATGTGCAGGACTAGGAAACAGGATAATACAGTGCGTAATTCGTCACAGAAATAACCACGCCAAATGGCTCATTGGAACAGAACACGCAACCACAGACAACCACGGCCAAAATCTATACGACAAATGTGAACAAACAGCACGACCAAACAAACAGGACAAAGTTAACAACACCTCGGGACGTTTCGAGTGAGAAAGGTGCATTAACGTGGGGAAGCCCATTGGTGCCACACAGCACCCCTGGCTTCGTGTGGTCTCTGCCACACCAGGTGACCAGGACGACAACACCAGCAGTTGCAGCACCAACAGCAGGGATGGGCACGACACCAGCCCTATTCCAGTCGCTGCCTACCTTCGAGGGAAACACCTACGAGGACCCGCAAGCGTTCCTGAGCGACTGCACAGGACGATTGGGCAGGCACAGTGTTAGTGAACCAGAGTGGCCTAGCTGCATAGAAAGCCAATAGTTTGGGGAGCCACGCATGTGGTGGTGGTCCATTTACCACGATGGCATGTGTGGACCGAATTCTAAAGTGCCTTCATCAGACACTTCAACACAACTTACATATCATTATAGGCTCAAAACCGTGCCGTTTTAGAGATCCTGGGTTATTATGAAATACTAACAGTATTTGCCACCCGTAAAGCTAATATCATAAGTCATTTTAATCCACACATGCGAGACACAAACGTTTGGAAATAATAGCATCAACAGTAAATTCAGAATTCAAATTGGCCCTTGCACCACTTATACATGGCGGTGTGGATCAGTTCATGAGGTCCACAGCCTTGCTAGACCAGGCTAATATCGAAAAGAAAGTGCACCGCAGGGAACGGGATGGACCATACCAACCATGGCCCATTACCACAATACATGGAATGGAAACATACAGCCATCAGCTGGACACGGCGTGAAAGGGGTGAGCCTAACAACTCGTAAGGACACGGAGAATAGCCGATTTGCTACACCAGTAACAGCTGGCCCAAATGCTGCAGCAGAAGCCACGCAGACAGAAGCAGTTAGAAAGGAACCCCACCCCCCTTTTCCATGCAGGTATTGTCCAGACCAACAAAACCACTGGCATAGCGAATGCCCTAACCGCAAAAGATGAATTGAGCAAGAGAACAATGGCAGGAAACCACCGGCATGAAAATTGCTGGCAGGGTAGGCGAGCGAGACGCTCACTGCCCCCGGCTAAAACAAGAACATGCAACACTGACACATAAACATAAACCCATGGTACCACCCACTCCACAACAAATTGTGTTACAGCAAACGACAACAAACGACCAGTAGGTAATCTATAATGTCATACAGGTCACAGCGAATACGAAACCCAGGTTCGATGAACTGAAGACCTTGGTCATCAATGCACAACATCAATGTGCACGCGCTGGGGGAAAGAAGGCGAAAATCATACAAGGAGATGGTGAGTGGAGGTGCATCTAGGACACACACATCGAAAACCATCGGAAGAAGCCCGACACAACCTGGTACCTCTATGTACCAACAGGAGCACATGAACACCTGCTAATATACGTCCACAGTAGCCATTTTGCTGGCCATCTTGGGGTAACTCACATGGCCAGGAATCTCCACACGCATTTATACTGGCCAGTAGGAAGCAGGGATGTATGCAGGTACGTAAAGGAGTGCGGCCCCTGCAACCATTTCCAGAGCAGGAGGGTAGACAGGGTGACCCAACAGCAAACCAGGGTGCCGAAGGAAGCATTCGAGACGATGTCCTTAGACATGATGGGGTCCTACCTCCGCACTTCTACACTGAAGAGGTTCGTCCTGGTCTTAAGTGACAATTTTTCAGATGGACCGAAGTCTACCCAGTCTCTAGCGCGCAGGCACCCACCATTGCATAGGCACTGGGAACTGAGTTCTACCCTTGCTGGAAGTACCCTAAAACATTGCTCACAAACAACGGTACTCAGTTCACTGGGAGATACTGGCATGAGATGTGCACTCGATGGGGCGTAAGAAACCAAACAGCCCCAATATACCACCCATGGTCAAAACCCACCGAGAGGAGAAACCAAAATCTCAAGACCCAGTTACGCCTGAGAGTGGAGAAGGACCACAGCAGCTGAGCCAAACATTTACCTACCCCTCTATTCACCACAAGGCGGCGAGTGAATCTAGCAAACAGGGCAGACTCTAGCAGCGATCCTGCACGGTCACGAGTTAATGCTACCCTGGGAATTTGCCACATGCCACACAGAGGGTGCAGGCAAACCAGAAGATGGGACAGTCAGAAGAGAGCACAGGGAGATAGAATTAACAGCAGCTGGCAGAAACCAAGATCGCTACATCGGGGAATTGATACCTGCCACCACACGAGCACCAGAACGGGTCGCACTTGGCCAACTGGTCTACATAATGGAACATAGAACAACCAGCGGCTCGAAGAACATCTGTGCCAGATTCGCCCATATATGAAGTGAACTACATTCATGGTGAATCCGCTGTGGTACACCACATACCTCATCAGACTTAACAGCAGGAGGAGGGCCACCATCCACCGCGATGACCTCAGATTGGCAGTGGGAATGCCGTGCAACACGACGCCTGGCCAGCAGAGCATCGAGCACCACGAAAACAACACACTAATCGCCGCCAGAGGTGAAGTCGGGATACAGAGACCTGGCAGCAACTGAAAAATTCTCTGGCGCCTCTTCTTCACCACGACGCCCGGAATATCGACGCCCACAAGGGACATCTCGATGCACACAAGAAATGTAGAGGAGGAAGAGGTACCCGAGGGAGGATCACCATCGCCAAGCTCAAACATCAACACAGCACGCATCCAGTGGCGGATTTACCAGTAAGCTGAGTATGCTGGAGACTAGGGCGGCAGATTTTAGGGGCAGCAAATTTGAGGCCAAAATTGTTTTTATGCTTTAGAGATATTAAAAAGATTAATATTTATATACCTGAATGTTATTAGGTCCACACAAACAATTCAACGTATAATATGTTTCACCACTTAGATAAATTTTTCTACAATTTGCGTAGTCGCGTTTGGTTGCGGTGCGGGAACGAGTGACATGAACATTCGCTAAGTGTGTCTGGCCGAATTAACTGCACGAGCGCAGCGCGCAGTGCAGCGCGTCCGCCACGGGAGCAAAGCGGGGTCGTGCTGTTGTAGGTATACGCCGCGTGGTGGCATTGAGTTCGAGAGAGATAGATATAGAGCGGCGGCCGGCGATACAAACAGAGAAGTCCTGTCCCGTATTTACTTTTTCTGGTTGTGTGCTGTAATTGTTAACAGTGTTTCGTGGATTGTATGAATAAATTCATAGCATAATATCAGTAGTGCGTAGAAACCTATAGTAGGTAAGTAATCATAATATATTACAATAAATCATCCGTAACGAATCAGTAAGATGTAATTTAACTTGATAAATAGCTGTTTCGGAAGCAATGCAAAGGAATTTCGATTTTTTTGTTATATCATACATAAATAATTTTCTGGTACTTATGTTAGGTGATTATTCAATGTCTGAAGTCTGAACAAAGAATGTACGAGAAATAAAACTCCCAATGTAATATTTTTTATTTCAGTTCTTGGAATCCAAGAAATTGTCAGAATGAGTGATGGGAGACGGCGACTTAGTGGAGCTGAGTATAAAAAGAAAACCAAGATGAAAAAGAAGAACAAAAACAGATTATCCGTAAAACAATACAAGTTGACAGTTTTTTTTTTAAATTGGAAGTGGAAGTAGTGTTGAAAGATCAGGAACTTTAACAACATGCACTGTCACAATACAATCTGGAAAAAATGAAACGGATTTGAACTCTGCTGCCCACCAACAGCAGTCATCTGTTGAACCATCCACTTTTGAAAAAACGAATATTTCTGTTTTTGACATAGAGGCAGTAGAGGAATCATCAATAAGTATAACAATTGAATATGCGTATCAGAATCAGACGTTAAGTAATGACCAAGTGCAAGCAACAGTAAATCTAAACAAATATCCAGCTTTATGAGAAATCAACGATACCTTAAGGAAGATCATCGCAAGGTACGGCTTCAATCAAAACAAGTCTTGTGACTTCTCTAAAAGTGAAAAAATATATACTGATCAGCATCGTTTCTTGCCAGTAAGTATCTTCCAAAGAAAAAGGAAAAATAATTAAGTGAATGGCCAAAATTGGCTGGTTTATTCTGAAAGTAAAATATCTGTATATTGCTCGCCCTGTTTGGCATTCGGTCCATTGGAGAATGAGATTCAGTTTGAGAACGAAGGATTTAATGACTGGAAAAATACAGAACACCGAGTAGCTCAGCATGAAAACTCTGACCGTCATAAATCTAGTATCCTTAGTTTGAAAGTTAGAAGTGAGATTGATGGCTGACTCGATAATTTACTGTATGTATAGATTGATGAAGAAATTACTTGTTGGAGAAACGTTCTGAAGAAAGTTGTTGCTGTAGTGAAGCGACTGTGTTCAGGAGGCCTCGTTTTCAGATGAAAAAATGACAAGTTCGGTGATCTGCATAACGGAAATTATTGTCTGATATTGGAACTGTTAGCAATCCTTTTTTAGCCAATCATATTGAATGATTTGGGAATCAAGGATCTGGAAGTACCAGTTACTTATCAAAGACCATTTGCGATGAGTTTATATTATTGATGGGTCATAAAGTCAAAAACAAATTGGAGACGAAATAAGAAGGGCGAAATATTTTTCCTTAAACATCGATTCAACAACAGATATAGCACATGTGGACCAACTTACCCTCGTCATTAGATACGTTTTGGAAACAGGTGTACTGTGTGAAAAATTTCTGAAGTTTTTGCCCTCAGTGGGACATAAAGATGAAGAAATATTTTCTGCCATTATTTCGGAACTCAAAACACTGGGCGTAAAAATTGAAGACTGTCGTGAACAATCACCTAATAATGCTGATAACATGTCTGGTGTGTGCAATGGCTTACAGGCTTAAATTCAAAGCCAAGCATCTTTTGCTTTTTTCGTTCCTTGCTCTGCCCACTCTTTAAATTTAGTGGCAACTGCGGCTGCTGAATCTTGCACAGAAGCCTGTCGCTTCTTCATGTTGCTTCAAGAAATCAACGTAGTTTTTTTTTTTTTTTTTTAAGTTCGACACAGCACTGGCAAAAATTAATGACTGAAATCGGGAAAGGGAATGATATGCTCGATTGCTGTTATCACAATAAAACACACCCCTGACTGTAGCTGTGAATGCAACGACGGTGTTAAATGTGTTTGTAAAAATGCTGCACACTACTGGGTGACACTTTGGGGAACTCATTACATCAACTTCGGCTTACATGTCAGTTTGAGACCACTATGTGATGCGTTGCATCGTAAGTCGTGGCGCGAGTTGCTATGGCGTAACTACCAATTGCCAGTGCACCCAACTGCTGTGGCTTTGGAGTAAACACTGTTTCGGGTCGCTTACTTATTTATTAAAACTGCTACCTCCTGTAATAAATGAGTAGGGCAGTCTCTTGATTTACGTAATCCTTGTCGGCAAGAAGGTGCAAATTCCGTTCTTGACGACCTTCACTACGTACTCTTGGCCTGATGTGGTTGGTGTGGCCCCATGTAGCTGGTGTGTGGTTTTTGTGACTGCGGGGGTCAGAGTGGGCACAAGGAGCTTGTGAACACATGGGTCACATTACATCATTTAAGCTGTAATCACTTCACTGTAATATTAAAATAATTAATTGGAATATTTCTTTTATTTCTTTCAAGACCTAAGGGGAGATTCCCCCCCCCCCCCNCATAATGCTCTCATATCAACATAATACCTCATGTATTTCTCACTAAGGTCAAGGGCAGGCCATAAGTTCTGGGTCTATTTTCATGCATTATTCACCTGTAAGCAAGCACAGTGGATAAACCGCCTTACAAAGTTGAACATGTATTGATTAATTGTACATTACTACACCCTGTGAGTCATTGTCCAAAATTTTATAGTATATTTCAGGCGTCAAGTGGGCTTACAGTCTCGTTATAATGTATAAATAGTGTAACAATAAGTACGTGACAACATCATCAACAAACTGGTGGAGGACATCCAGGGCCCTTGGGCCGTCTACCGTACGACCCTCATCATTAACTCTCCACTGGGTTATGGCGCCAGGAAATTAAACACTCAACCAGCCCTGGGTAACCTCAACCACATCAGATGGTACTGAGGGGGGCTCGTGAACGTGAAGTGGGTGACCAATGTCGCCATTCTGGTCCGAGTGCTGAGGCGAACTGCCCAAGAGACTTCGATTTCTGTCATGAGTGACGAGAACTGAAGTCAAACGGCGAATGATGAAGCATAACAAAAATTATTTTGATACACTAAATGATCAAATAAAAATTCTCTGAAATAAAATAAGTTACTGCTTTTTATTACAAATTTACAGTTACATTTGAAAAATAATTTGTAAGTTACTACAATATTTATAATTCAAGGAAATTATAAGTAAATACAACTGAAAGTAGTGTTACAATGGTCTGCCAACATAGTTATAAACTCATATATATCAGAATTGAAAAGCTGATTGTGTAAAATTATACAATGAATATAAAATAAATTGGCCTCAAACAGTTTAATTAGGCCTAATCTTATTTCATTGTTAGTCAGTAAAAAAAATACTTGAGCTCTGACAAATCCTTTTTTTTTTTTTTTTGCATAAACACATAGATACACTAGACATACATGGGTAACAGTCTAAAATTTACATTACAGTTAGTATTTCTGGTGTTGATAGCCATTTACAGTTGCTCATAAATGTCAACTGGCTGATGAAGGTGATATATAAATCTGTATCCAATTTATAAAAATTCACGAGATAACAATTTCCCAGTAATGTCATACACTGGAGAGCCAAAAAAACTGGTACAGGTGTGCATATGCAAACAGCAGAGGTATGGAAGCAATCAGAGTAACGCGATACGGTCGGCAGCGCCTATATAAGACAACAAGCGTCTGGCAAAGTTGCTAGATCGGTTACTGCTGCTACAATGGCAGGTTATCAAGATTGAAGTTAGTTTGAATGTGGTGTTTTAGTCGGCACACAAGAGATGGGACGTAGCATCTCCAAGGTAGTGATACAAATTGGATTTTCGCATACGATCATTTCACATTTTTACATTTTTAAAGTAACCTAGGATTGTTGGGTTTTATACTAACATAGGATTTTTGGATTTTACACTAACCTAGGATAGTAGGTTTTTACACTAAGCTAGGTTGTTTGGGTTTTACACAAAACTACTAATGTAGGATTGTAGGGATTTAAAGGAACCGTAATACACACCAAAAGAAGGTTAATTGACTCACCTAGGTAGGAAGCTGGTATAATTCCTCTGGCATTAATAGATGTAAACAAACATATTTCACAAGTTTTTTAAATATGTTATACTTATTTTAACATTACGCCCACTTGAACATGAACAAGGTAAGTTGTGCAAAATCCATTAATGCAACTTTTGTTGGTCCAGGATGTTTCTTTAAGAAACGTAAACAAACTGGCTATAGTGCTCATTTAAAAATTTTGTTAAATTTTTTTATATGTTGTACTTATTTTAAAGCTACGCCCCTAGTATAATCGTGTTCTACGTGATTAGTAAAGTAGAAATATATCATAATTTTAATTTTTTTTTGTGTTTTACAGAAAAGCCCCTAAACTTAATAATTACCCTGTCTCTCACCCTTCGGTACTTCTTCATGAGCCTCGGTCAGTTTGTGATGTTCTCGCTTGGTTTTAACTTGAGCTCGATATTATTATCTGATTTTAAGAGTTTGGTGTTCCGTTAGTAGTCCTAGATGACCAACCCTCTCCTACCTCTCTATGGTTCATTTCAAAGAAGGCCACTTTCTGACAGTCAGTGAGTGGGAACATAACATATTCAAAACAAACAACTCGCCATTTACAAAATCCTGTATCAGCTGATGCACGAACGAACAGAAATTAATCTTACTTTGGCTATTCTGAGAGCAGTGCCAACGCACATCAGACAAGCAGAAAATACGTGGATAAGAAAGAATTCGTAGATTAATTAATACATTTTATTTTACGTGGTCATAAAACCGCATTTTTTAGTTTTAGAAACGAAACTTCGTAATAAAATAGTAATGTATAGGTGTTCAAAATGAGATGCACAATAAAACGATCCGTATCCAAATGTAAGGAAAAAATAGAAACTTTTTTCAAGTTTCCAGACTCTCCAACCATGTGCTGCTATATTGTGAGGGACAGGCGCGCCATATTGCGAACCATCTGTTACAACACGCCCCTCCACGCTATCTGTTATCCATATCCCGAACTACACCCAGAAACATATTATAGTTTTGTTGTTTAGAATAACGTATTTACGCTCATATACAAATGGTTTTATTTTCCCGTGAGCTCTGTATAATTTTTAAAGTAACATATATTTCATGTACAACGATTTGGACTACAAGTCATTTATATTCGGCCGGTAATTGTTCGTCTACTTAAATTATACGCCATATTTTTCTCTCGAAACCCATTTCCTTGTTTCCGTAGAAAGTGAGACAGGCGTGAATAGTTTTTAAGCAATTCTAATGTTATTCCACGTCACATGTTTCCAACTCGAATATATTAGCTATAACGTCCAAAGTGTGATAATAGATACAACAGACCATCTCGCAAATGTTAATCCAAATTCACTATCTCGGACAAATTAAAAAAAAGTTAGCAAATATTTAATTATTTGCAACATTTTATATTTTTACTTTTGTAACCTACTTATTTTTTTTAAACAGATGTCAGTCTTAAAATATTTTAAAATTTGTTTAGCATTGCAGTACAATGAGAAGTGGATTAGCTGATAGCGTGTTGATAAAAAATACACCCCCGACTTGACGGACCAGCTGATGGTGGAAGGATATGTAGTCAGATGTAAACAGTGGCGCTACTTTCGACGAGCTGTCAAAAAGTGGCCGTCTTATATGGTACAGAATATATCTCTTGTTTCATGGCCTTTCTTTCCCTCCATTGTTGATGGGCCTCTACCGAGAATAATGGTATTTGTGATCCTGTCTGGTATCCTATCTGGTTCCTTGTTCGTTTTTTCGTTTGTCTTTCTGCAATTTTTTGCTTTGGCCGAGGGCTTTACATTTGGCCACATTACGAAAAAAAAAAATGTTTACTCTTCTTGGGCCATATTCTAGATTTTCAAATGGGCATTGTAAACTTTAGAATTTGTGTGGAATGGCATTAATTTGCATCTGGAAGCCTTCGAAAATACGCAATGAAAATCCACCTGATGTTCGAAAAAATGACTCAACCAGAGTATACCGGTATATAAGCCACTGAGGGATTATTCGATTAATTTCCGAAAACGATGTTATCCAGTCTGATCCGAAGTTGTTATGTAGCCGATCTCAGCGTCAGGGTTGTGAGATCATTTTGTGTGTGTGCTATTTGACTATTTGGCGAGTTAAATTGATTTCGATTTTTGGATATTTCGCTCTATGATTATTTTGTGGTATTAGCTGGCTTCACAGACTACTACTCTTTGGCCAGGCGTATTTCGCTGCTTTAGATGAAGAAGAAGAAATAAAGGATTGTGATCCAGTCTATTTTATTAAATAAATATTCCTTATATATCCCTATTTGTCGTAGTTTTCTGCCCGATCGCTAGATCTCAATAGTCGAATCAGTTTCATTAGTACATATGTGAGTGCCGTTTCTTACATTCTCTTTGTCTATGGTTTTCTATGCCTTTTGAAAAAAACAAATAAACAAAATTTAATGTGCCTGTGTTTTATCCTATCGTTTTTATTCGTGACTTTTATCGTTTTGTTTTCCCAGTTGTATTTATGCGTATTCTACATTTTTGTAAAATAGAATTGGTTTATGCAGAAGAATTATAGTCAGGTAATGAATAACTGTGGTTTTGATGTTTTAATTATATACACACACATTTACTGTTTATTAACGTTAACACAACTCTTTTTAACAGTCGTTGCTAATAGTGCAATAAAATTAAAAAAAAAAAAAATGTTATCCCTTTATATTATCGAAAAAAAATGTTTGAAGTAAAGGATTTGCTGTGAGAGGTATAAACCCTAAATTCTCGTCCCAGGAAAAGCATAAAATTTAAACACAAAAGTGTAATTTTTTCAGTTGAACATATCTGCGAAATAGCTTTAAATGTAGCTGAAAATAACTTGCATGTTCACTGTAGTCAGATATTTCTGTGTTTTTCCATTAAAGGCTGTGTTTGCTGTAAATATTTATTTATAGTTGATTTCATTTTTTTTGTAATGATTGTATTTTTAACATTATGTCTCTTATTGCCCCAAGTAATTAATTTTTGTTTGTAATAATGTATTACATAATAGTAATTGTGAACCACCCAGCCATTTTCTAGGGTTAGGAATTACCATAATTTTTAACCTGAAAATTTAAATTTTGGGGAATTATTCAGAGTAGTAGCTTTTCTGAAAATAAAAGAAAAAATCACGAAAAGTGTTGTGTTTCCACTATACTAATTACACAGAACACGAATTTATTAGGGCATTAATATTACCAATACAAACCACAAATACGATTGTTGGGAGGGCTATGAAGATCAGGGAAATTGTGGGGTAAAATCACTAAAAATACACCCAAAAAAATACAAAAACACTTCAATTTAACATTTTTCCACCCAATTTCGTAATATGTGCCCACCTAACCGAACTTAACCTAACCCCACGATGAGCAAATCACTATTTTGCAGTTTTAATTTAACCTAGGATTCTTGAGTTTTAATCTAAACTAGGATTGTAGGGTGTTAATCTAACATAGGATTGTTGGGTTTTAATCTAACCTAGGATTGAAGGGTGTTAATGTAACTTAGGATTGTTGGTTTTTAATCTAACCTAGGATTGTTGGGTTTTAATCTAACCTAGTATTGTTGGGTTTTAATCTAACCTAGGAAGAGTTTTAACCTAACATACGATTTTAGTCTAATCTAGGATTTTGTGGCTTTAAAGTAACAGTAAAACACACCGGAAGTATATGTATTAACTCACCTAGGTAGGCGGCGGGTACAATTCACTGTCCTCGAACAATTCGACATTCCTGCATAACTTCCACTTACCTCACTCGACAAAACATCATTATCTACTAAAACGTCCAAGTAACACCCGCCACATAGACGACTATCACGCAGAGAAGCACTCATTCTTGCACCCTCCATTCTTAAATCACAAACTTTTGCACGGTCGGATTCGGACGTGCACAACACACACACACCACTCGCCATGAACCGCACTTTCTCACATTGAAACTGCAACTAACACACGGTGACGTCTACACATCCACAGCCAATAAGGTGATGGCGAGATGCGCATTTGTTTACGTTACTACAGCATTGCTTACCAAACATCATGGCGTCCGGCGTAAACAAAGCGGACGAACTGCTTGTACTTTTATCTATTTTATTTAGTACGTTCTACTTATTTTACCATTACGCCCTCCTCAATATTAAAAAAGTAAGCTATGCAGAACCCATTTATGTTACTTTTGTGGGTCTACGACGTTTCCTTCAGAAATGCCGCTACTCTGAATAATTACTTTTTTTATATTTTTTAAGTTAGTTTTGGTTTTAGTATTATTGCAGTGCGTAGTTGCCGGAAATAGGGCTTATGGTGGGACTTTGAGTAAGGCGGCCGTGATTTAATTTCGCTGGGATTGAATCTTGTCAATCCTTGGTGCCAGCATAATTTAGATTGAGTAGTCCCAGAAGTAGTATGTATTAAATTGTATGAACGCCATGCCACATTTAAGTAGTTCCAGATGCCACCGACTTTGAGGCGCATCTTAACGCCAGGCGCCATGCCATATTAATGAGTATGACGCTGACGTAATCCCAGGTGACGTCAACTTTTTCTGATGCCGGAGGGGCATCTGAGCTACCAAGAAGTATTTCTGTGGATCGTTTAAGAAGTTTGCTCAACTTTCTAGCAGTTTGGGAAGATTTAATTTTTGCAAAATACAACTGTGTAATACGATCCAGTAGTCCGGATGCTCTATGGAATTAGAGCTAGCAACGGAGCAACTTAATTTGTTAATTAACCCTGAGAAACTTTTGAAGCAGTTAAATTTTTATTTGGAATAAACTGCACAAGTAAAATAAGGTATTTAAATTTTTGACTTTTTATAGATTTTAATACCAGTGGCTATTTTTTTCTTGGAGTAGTAAAGTTAAAATTTTATTTCTAAAAAAGTAAGACTTAAAGGCAGTTCCTTCCTTAGAATTAACACTTTCTAAATTTTCTTTTATTTTTGAACCAACTAAAAGCAGAATTTCTTTTTCTTAAATTTTCAGATTCACACCAACTTAAGTACATCTGGTAAGGATGGTGGTAATTTGAAGCCAATAGACTCCTTATCCAGTTTTGAGCTTATATTTGGCAGTTTTTAGGTTTTTCATTTTTCACTTAGTACAATTTTTTTTTTTTTTTTTTTTTATATATATATTTCATTTAATAAATCTGGGTAAAATTCATTGTTTCTTTCATCTCTCAGTAGCTAGAGTAACTGTTTGGAATTATTGAGAGTGCTTTATTCCTGTCCAGTGTTTCATGTTTTTTGAGTGTTTATCTATCTATTGCAAGTGTGTTACTGTATTTGTCATGTAATTTGTCTACAAACTAAATAAATGTCTCCCAACACACTGACCTTACCCGAACTCAGTAAACTAAAAAATCTCTCCCGCACAAAAAAATAAACCAAACACAAGTAGAAGTGTGTATTTATATATATATATATGTTTATTTCTATCTTCACCTCAATTAATGTTATTTGTATATATTATTTTACCATCATCATTACTACAGTATGTTATGAGGGTTACTCTCAACAGATCCAAACTGACAAAGGATAAATAGGTAGGGTTTAAGTGTTAACAGTTCGTAACGTTTACCAAGGTTGAATACTATGTGAGTAAGTGTAAGTTGATTATAATGTAAACTGATGTGTACTAGCGAATCATTTTCAGTGAAATTTGAGTGGCAATCATGAGCATGAAATGTAAAACTTTTTTTTCAAGTAACTCTTAGTACATGTAGATACTCAAAAAATCTTATTAAAATATAATGTAGGATAGTATAAAATAGTTTTTAAAATATAAGCAGAGACAGTGACAAACATCAAGGCTGCTGTAGGGTGTCGACAGCTCACATCAATGTTTACCTAAGTTACGACTTAGCAAATGTTAAAATGGAAAATGTGTGTCCAATAAAATATAAAAATAAAAACACTTTACTGTAGCAGTGTGTGATTACTTTATTGTTTTTTTTTTATGTGTTTTAAAATGCCTGGATAAAATATGTGTGTAAGTGTGAATGAGTATTTGCATTAAACAGAAGTTGGCACCTTTCTCTTTGCTACAGATAATGCTATGATAGCTTGTTTTGTGTGAATGCCAACAAATTCACCAACCATAACGACCTACCAACATCAGATGGAAGGTCTCATAAGTAGTACGAAAGTTGATGCCATAATAAATACCATTTACCATTTACCTGTCGTTTTATACTCGAAAAACACAAAAATTTCAACATGCCACAAAAACAGTAATTTTTTTTATACGCCGGCCACTTTGGTTTTTGTTGTGTAATTTTTACTGTTACAAGAATTTGTATAACCCATCAAACAAAAATTTTGTTTAATAATTCACCTAGAAAAAACATTTTATGTTATGGCATTCCAGCTGTTTCATTTTTCGTTACCTTTCAAAAAGCCTTTTAAAATAACGAACTGAAAACAAATTGTTTAATAAAAGTTCATAAAAATGTTGTACAAAATAATTAAAACTGAAATTCTTGTGATTCAGGATTCGACTCCTGACTAGTTCAAATTTTTGGCAATAAGCCCTAATTTGACTCTAACTAACAACATACAAACTGATAACCTCAACATTAAGTAACAAATACATGTTACCCCTTCTCAGTCCTATATGTTTCAACCTCTATTGCTCGCCTCCCCCAATAATCATGGTGTTACTTAGTAGTACCAAAAATATATGCTAGAGGAAATACAATTTATATACAATACTTATTTTGAACACAGCAGTCCTACTGTCAAATTGGGCCTCTCCTTGACAGTTTGCACTCGTCGGGATTCGAACAGAGGACCGCTGAATGAGTTTCAGCAAATTACTAATTACTAACAAAGTTAAATTTATTTATTTATTTTTTAATTTTATACACAATGATTATAAAAATTTATAAAAGGTTTCTGAAGTAAATGAAACTAAACACAGCAACAGTACATCAGGGGATGGTGGGACACAATAATGTTTCTTATATAAAGACATTTTTGAAAGTTTAAGCAATACATGCAACTAAGATTTATTTTTAAAATCTATTGAAATGGTTTTATTGAAAAGTATTTTGCGACAAAAGACTTTACTGTAACTGAAAATGAATGGTATAGAAATTAAATTTACTCTTATTTCTTTTCTCAACATTTTTTAAGAACAGGTTGCTAAAAGATCAGCCCACTTCACACTGTGATCCCCATCATGGATGGAGGATCCGGAAGAGGAACAAGAATGGTCCCATTAAAATAACTTTGCCTCTCTGTAACATTCTGTCCTGAAATCACAATTGTTATTAGGATTACAGAACTGTACATGATCTCTGTCCTTGAGAATTCAGTACGGTGTGAAGCCCCCCACGTGCTGCAATCAGAGCCCCTAAACGTTGTGGCATGGAATCGAAGAGGACCTGGATATGTTCCTGGGGAATCTCCCTCCACGCAGTTTGTACGCGACTCCACAAAGCATCAACAGGGGTTGCGGGAGGACTGTGGCGAACAAGTCGCCGACCAACCACGTTCCAGACATGTTCGACGGGCGACACGTCAGGCGAACGTGCAGGCCAGGGAAGCAGTGGTACCTGTCATTCATTGAAGAAGGCTTGCACATTCCTCGGCACATGTGGCCGGGAATTGTCCTGCTGAAATATGGCATGTGGACTTTCCTGAAGGAGGGGTTGTACCTTAGGCTCTAAAACCTCCCTGATGTAGCAGTTACTGTTCAGAATGCCCTTGATACGTAGGAGTCGAGATCGCATGTTGTTTCCAATGGTGCTCCAAACTATCACACTTGGCGTTTGTCCTCTATGCCGCTCCACAATGCAGGCGGCAAGATTGCGGTCACTGTAGGACAGGTTGAAGCGGGACTTGTCCGAAAACACTACATTTTGCCACTCAGCACGCCAGCAACAGCATTCACGTGCCCATTGCAGTCTGAGGTGTTCATGGTTTCTGGACAATGGAAGCCGATACAATGGCATGCGTGCCACCAGTCCACCTCGCAGGAGACGGCATCTAACCGTCGATGCAGACAGGTACCACATCCATTGCATTGCTCCTGTGTCGAGCCACACTGTGGACAATGCTAACAGTCCATTATAGCCATGCGGACAAGATGGCGGTCATCCCATGCTGTGGTCACGTTGCGTGGTCCATACCCGTTCGTCGCTGCATACGACCCTCTTCTATCGACTGGTTCTACACACGCATCACTGTCGTAGCAGCATACCCTGTACGAGTTAAAATGTCACAGTATGACAAACCCATTTCCTGGAGACCAATCATTCTGCCCCGTTCGAACTCACTCATATGTTAGTATGGCGCCCTTTGGCGTCGATGAGATATACCGGCACTTGCTTTCACTTAATTTGACGGCTCTTCACTAACTGAGCTTGGCGTAACAGTGACCATTCCGGTTACAAGAGAGGGTGCTGCTGGGCCTACGTGTACACCATCTCTCTGCAATCATAATCTCTGATTGCTGGTACACTGTTCTATACATCCTCCGAGTTTGGAATCATTTGGGCCATTCTTTCTGGGTGTTGCAATTTTCACAAACAATAATGTGTAAAATGCTGGTTTTGCGATGCCATGTTTCCCAGCATATGAATAATCTGTTCGGTTTACTGCTGAAAAATAAATATTTGTATTTTGAAGTATGTTTCAGACAATTAACTTGTAGAAAAGCAGTGGGCCTACATAGCAATTTGGGGCCGCATTGACTGAGCAGTTAGCCTACTCGCCTCCCACCGAGGCAAATTGGGTTCAATCCCTGGCCAGGTCACTCTGGATTTTCGCATGTGGGAATCGTGCCGGAAGATACCGCTGGTTGGCGGGTTTTCTCGAGGATCTCCCATTTCCCTCACCCCTCATTCCGGCACTGCTCCATACTCACCTCAATCACCCTTCTCGACTCTCAAGGCTGCGCTGTTAAGAGCCACACAAATCTCTTCCCTCTTACCCTACATAGCAATTTGTGGAATAGGTTCCACATACAAATGCATTTAGGCCCAAACGTTTTAATGATCATTTACAATACGTACTAATCAGTGAATTTTTTTTTTTTTTTATAAAATCACATGTTTACTTTTTAGTGGTGTGGTCGTAACACTATTTTTTTTGCGTTCACATTTGGAAAGAAATACTAGCTTTCTTATTATAAAATGATTTTACGGCAAACCATTCAGTTAAAATTATTGCGTGTGTTTTTTTCTTCTTCCATTTGTAAGCTGCTCTTTTATTGATTTCTTACTGGAATAGTGCTGTCATTGTCATACGGTTTGCGTGCGTTTTTAGCGTATATTTATGCATTTCTGCAGTGTATTAAAAATATTTGTAGTTTAAATTTTTTACTGGCATGCAAGACTGCCTTAGCATAGCAAGAGTGTGGTCTTGGTTGGTCAGTAAAAAACGCTTGCTTATTTTTCCGACTTATCTAAATACATAACTGCACATACAGAGACACGCACACACCGACCGGCACACACAGAGACACGCACACACCAACCAGCACACACAGAGACACGCACACACCAACCGGCACACACAGCCACGGAAACAACGTCCAGTGCTATTTGTATAACTGTGAGGGAAAAATAACTCTGGAAAGGGCATCATCACAACATTTCCAAATTTTTTTAATTACGTAGTTTACTGTTTGTGTTTGTGTTTTTATTTAGCAATTGCTAAAGCCGTTCTAATTTTTACCTATCCTAGCTGAGGCAATAAGTTTCCTTCTACCTATTATTTGTTGTAAGTGAAACATTTCTGCTAGCTGCACCACCACTAAGGAGGTTGTGTACAGTAAACATCTGGTGAGGTGCTAGTCGGGGTGGGGGTGAAGTCAGTTTGGGGGAGAAAAGGGTTGAAAAAGGAACGGAGGAGAGCGCATTAGCCGATAGAAAGAGAGTTTCCGCAAAGTTCTCCGCAAGCGTTATGATTTTGTTTGGTGCGTACGGCTGCAGTAATTGCTGGAACAAAGTACCTGTAAATGTGACATTCCATAGGAAAGTACGGTTCCATTATTAGTTACTTCACTTCTTTTAGTCATGCCTTAAATTTATATAGGAAAAAAAGCAAACAAACAAAATTTTTGTAGTGAGCAGAAAGCATATCACTGAAAAATTAATAATAATAAATACCTAGTATTTCATATATGCATATACCTATAAATATTTTAACTCTTGTTTTTAAAAAAAATCTGTGTTATCTAAAGAGATAAGAATTGTCATTTGTTTAATTTTCATGTTGACAATTTTATTGGGAAATAGTATGATTTTATTTCAAATTTTATATCTGTCTTGTTTCTTTACATTTAGAATGATAGTAAAAATGTTATCATGATTTTATTTTAATTATCTGTCACAAATTTTCTGAATTTTAATTAATTGAAAATTTTAACATCACAGATTTATATAATTACTGTTTCATAATTTGTGTGATTTCTCCTTGTCAACCATATTATTGTATACTTATAAGCAAAATTCCTAGGTCACTTATGTTAACTTCTTTACTGATGAGTTTTCCTTATCAGGAAGCTGTTTAGTCCTTGGTTTTGTTAAGCAGGATAAGGTTACAGTTTTGTAAGCCCGGGGACACACTACCCCCCTCTTGGAAGCGGTCAGGTCATGTAGGACTCATCCTACAAATTTTATTTAAATTTTTGTAAGACCGCCCATCATAAGGACAGTCATCACCAGTGTATTAAATGCGCATAGGAAAAGGAAGAGGCCTAAAAAATGCCAGTTTTAATTTATTAATGAATTTCAAATCTTCAAGATGATGTCCAAGGGGATGCTAGTGACTCCATTGCCGTGAGATCTTCAGAGAGTAAGCCTGTACGGAATAGTATGATCCTAAGGTCCACTTAAATTTCTAACAGTTTAAATCATCATCAATAATTTCTTAAAAGTGAAGAGAAACTTTAAATATTTTCTTTTGAATAATTATATGTCCAGAGGTCCTGAGAATTGAATTACGCTCTACAGTCAAGCTAGTTGGACCAGAATTTGTTTAATGAACTTTCTCATCAAGAATTTATTGCATTGATCTGGACTAATTAAATTTTCATGTAATGCTGTTCTTGAAACATATTAACTTAGAGAGAGAGAGATTAATTTATTATGCTTCTGAGAAATATTAACATATGAATTACAGTGTTATGAATTTACTTGTAAGTCAATTCATACCTGAAAGGGGCTATGGGTGTAGCTAAATAATGAGTCATGATTAGGTAGAACACAAGAGTATAAGATGGGTTTTATTGAACATAAGGATTATACAATAACTATTTATGTGACTATTGATTGGGGGAGCTTAAATGGAATACCAAGATGCTAATTAATTGTATCAAGTATTATTACCTCATGCCATTACTATTACAATTTAATTGGAAAGTCCCCACCTTGTTCATGTTGCCAGAGGCTTATTATAGGAGGCGGTTAACGACGGCTGGACACACCCATCTTCAGTGGTATTCTCGTTCCAATGGCCCGACGACTAAAGATGCCGCTACCGGTGTTAACACTGGCTTATATCGGGCGCGTTGTTTAATATTTTCGGCCCCGTTTACTGGCTGGTGGAGGGGTTTCTGCAACTGTCTTTCGCAAGGTGTTATTGCAATCATGCTCGTGCCCTGGTTGTCCAGCTAAGGCCTGATTACTTCATAAAAACAGTCACTATTTGTAAGAAATCTAATTTTCGCAAGGAATTATTTCTGTCAACTACAGATGTTCATACAGGTCTTATGCTAATAGGTGTTGCTATTTTTCTTATCACAGTAATACATTTTTCATTTGAGTCAAGGGTATATCTGTGTGATCTGTGTAGCATTGGAATTTTAAATCTGATGCTATTCCCCACCTGTGGGGTACTAGGGTCCTCAGTTAATGTTCGATGGCACAGACTATAAGGTGCCTTGAAGGTTGAGGGTATATCAAACAATTACTTCCTCACGTTTTGGGTTTTAACATGTTTATTTGGCTGGGAATTTATTTATACATTCCCGGAACTTTTCTGGGAGTTTATACATACTTTCCCGGCACCTTGTGCCGAGAATTTACGCATACGTTTCGACCCTGCGAGTTCTTGGCCTGAAGGGCTGATTGCACTGTTCTGGCTATGTTTCCAACGCTGTGGGGGCATTAGGTGACGGGACACGTCCCTGAGTAACGACGTTGTTACTTATCTGTACTTGTTGCGGGGTAGTTGTTCCGGCAGTATATGAGATCTGGTGAGTTGGATGGCCCTGGCCCTCAGTCTGGTTGTTGTTGGTGTGTTGCACTTAGCTGGCTTCCTCTCAACGTGGAGCTTCTCGTTGAAGCTCACCACTCACTCCATTCTTGGTGTAGGGTTGTAACTGACTGCTTACTTCCCTACCACATCCCGGCGAGGGACCCCTGGCGAGCCCCCACCCCGGCCTCTGCGTTCTTGGCGCGGGGCTGCACTGGACTAATCCCACTCGCTCGACATGGCACCCCTCGTTGGAGCTCACCACTCGACTCCACCTTCTCGGTGCGTTATTGTAACTGACTGGTGACTGACTTACTCGCGTCCCGGCGTGGTGAAACTACTCGTCCGATGTAACTCTGGTAACAGTTTAACTGATTCTGCCAGGCCCGAACCCCGGCGTCGGCTGACCGAATCACTCTCTCGGCATGGAGATATGACTGACTCCTTAATGTTGTGATTCTCGCCCGATCCTGACTACCTACGCATCCCGGTGTGGCGGTACCGAACGCTGCGCCACTTGCAGCTCGTAGCACTGACTGTCTCTGCGAACTGACGCAGCCGGGGGTCCGATCTTCCCGGCCTCGGTAATGGCTGCACTCACGTCCTCTCTCAGCTCGCGATTCTATCTGACTGGTTGACGAAACTGATTCTCCCGGCGCGGACAGCCCCGACATGACTGACCGACGGACCAGATATCACTGACCCCCTCCTTGTCTCGAAAAACGCCTTTTAAAGGATCTGAGCGCCCTCCCTAGATTCCTACATGGGTATCCCTTGTTGGGGGAGGGAGGAGTGGATGAGGGTGCAGCACAAAGCATACTTCATACACGCGCCATGGTTCTTGAAGGTTGGTGGGAAGGGGGTGGTGTTGGCCAGTTGCCCCTGCCATACGCTGTCAGCTTATTCTCGGTGCATGTTCCTTCAGCACGTGTTTTTGACGTTGGGCAGAAATCGTCCTACTATCTCGTCATTTCTCGACGTGTACAAATTTCACAGGGCTTGCTAGGGGTGGTGGGGGAGGAGGCCCGTGGGCGGCAAGTGCTACCTCACCGCGGCTTGACCTCTGTATGCGTTAATGGAATGGGTAACACGTGTCGTCCGGAAGGCCCTACACGGTTTAAGCTGGCGGGGGTTGTGACAGCGCCGCTTCTAACACTTCCAATATGCGTTACGTGTTAATTCCTATTGAAAAGGGTACCATTTGCGTTGCATATCTATATGTTCTTTCACAGCATACTTCTACACCTGGTGGAAAAAGGTAAAATGGTTTTACATCTGTTGGAGAGAATTAACGTACGTGGTAATTCATGATTTTTACACAGTGTGCTTAATCTTGTATCACACCAGCAAATGAGCAATAGTATTCTCTGTCAGCATCCTTTTGGGTTGCTCAGCAATGACACAGAGAAATTTGTTGTTTGTCGTTTGTGTAAGGCTTCTCTTTACCAAAATTACTCAATTGCATTAAAAATATTCAAAATTAACACAGCAACACTATGAGGAACTGTTATTCCATATTATTCAGATACGAATTATATCATATTTCAATTATTTTCATCTAAGTAGAAGCCAAATATTTTTGCAGATTATGTTTATATTCGTATATGTAGCCTTAATAATTTAATTTTTAAATATTAATTATGTTACAGATATTTGTTGATAAGTAGTCCACAGGATAAATAAAATATTCATTATATGACATTTAACGACTCAAAATGCTGCAGCTGTCAAAACATATTCGTACAAACTTATGTCACAACTAGACTGCTAACATATTCAGTCCAATCAGTCATTGAGCGACTTTTAATATCCATGTCCCTGCAGAGAATCACACACACGCCAACTTATTGTGATAGTGTACTGGGTTGCGTGGTGAGGCTAGTAATTAAGCCAAAGAAAGGTGGTTAGAATCTTTATTTTTCTTTGGTATAGACCTAGTATTGAAAATATATACAGAGGTTGATGTACTCATTGACTAAAGAATCCTCTAAAACTTATCAGCCCTTTACGTGAAAACCAGGCCTCTGAACAAGGCAAACTTAATATAACATTACTTTCCTTTTTCTACATTTCAAGTGATTTCATCCCCTATATATCTAAAAAAAAAACTTTTTGTGCTTCTTACTTATTACGTGGCAATTTTTCAGGAATTGGGCAAAAACGTTAAGAATATTTTTTTTTTATGAAATCGTCTTGGGTTATTATTTTAAAAATCGCCAGTCTGTGATGGCAAGGAAGAAACTATACGTGAACTTCCACAATACAAAATAATTTGGATAAACCATTTCGGAGAAACGGTGTGATAAGTTTATAGGTTTTCACGCACTTGGAATTTTATTTTCCTTGTGCCCGCCGGTGTGGCCATGAATCTTTACTCCCGGTTACACCGGTTCCAGTAACATCCGCTACGAACGTTTAGCAACACTAGGGGTGTGTGGGCTGTGTGGCTGGGCCGGCTCGCCCTAAATGGAGCATGGCACGCACTCTGCTGGCGTGTTTCTTGACTAGAATCTCGCCTTCTCCGTGCATACCCTGGTATTTTGGACACTGCGTTGAGACTACTGCTGAAACGTTATTATCTAAGCGTAGTATTGAAGAGTAAATTTGGCGTAACAAGCTTATGATAAATTATTGATATTCAAATGCCCTTGTTACGAACTAGCTTTTCAGCCAATTCGTACTTGAGTGTATGAGAGTATGCTGGGGGCGTATCTCAAATAATTACTCATTATTCGGTAGAGCACAGAAAATAGTATAAGGTTTATTACATGAACATTTTATACATTAGTTATTTAAGTTACCATTGACCGGGGGAGCTTTACATTGAATTTAATATTATGTTTATTATTACTTCACTCACGCCATTTTAAATAACCCTAACCGGAACGTCATCACCTTGTTAATGTTACCGGAGGCTGAATCTAGGAGACGGTTAGCGACGGCCGGACACCCATCTTCCTGGTCTGCTTCGCTGGTCGGGTCGCCCAAAGGTCTAATGATGAATGCCGACAACAAGACGGTTAACGACGGCCTATATCAAGCGCGTGGTTCTGCGGCCGCGCTCAGTGACCGGTGGAGGGGATTTCTGCAACTGTCGACGACCAAATGGTGGCGTTGCACTCCCGCTCGTTTATGTTTGAAGGTGTGATCAGGCAAGCCGTTCAGCTAAGGCCTGACCACACCGTAACACCCTGCACCATAAAAAAGGCGTATTTTAAAGTGTATTTTGTAACTGTCAGAGCATACTTCTAATATTAAAAAGTCATAAAAAATGTTGTCAGTGAATACATTACTTCCAGCTTACCTTTCGAAAGTATAACTATCGCATGTTCTTATAACACATGAAGCAAAAAAAATCGACCAACAATCACATGACGAGTGTTGTTATGAAAGTGAGTTCGCAGATCATGTAAAGTGTCGTATTTAAATATTTGTTAATAATTGTTTGAGGGAGTTTGGTGTACTATTTAGCTGCAAAAACTAAGTAAAAGTTTTCTTCTTTAGGCTGTAGCAAACAAAAACCTTCCTACTTAATAAAGAAATGTTTTATCGCCAAACAATTACACAAAAATTTTCTGTTGTGTAGTCGACTGCCCCCTTTTGTAAAACTAATATTCTTTAAACTAAATAAAACAAGAAAAGTGTTCACACTGTTACAGTTCAGGAAAAAGCATTTTTTTATGCTCTGGAAAATTATAATTAATTTTTCTGATTGAGTTGGAATAGGTGGATTTATAATAGCCTTCACATCACTCGAAGAGTATGGAATTTGGTTAAGTTTCTACGGCCAAAAAAAATGCACCACTAGGAGCAGAATGCATAACATTTGACTTCTGTGTGTTCATGATTTATTCTTGTTAGCTCTCCAGGATAAAGAAGCGTCTCAAATTCAACCACAACCCACCTTCCTATTGCCACTTCATCAAAGCGGATTGTAGATTGCAAAGCAGTCCCTTGAGATTGAGCAAAATTGTCTGTTGCTAGTCTCGATGAATAGGGTTCATTTTTGTTAAGGGGTTGAGCTAAGTCTTCTTCTACTTCACTGTCAGAGTAGACATTACTAAAAAAAATTTCCTGACTGCTGGAGCTGAATGTTTGGTAAGGAAAGTAACAATATGCATTTGGGTACATAAACTGAATATTTAGTAAATAATCACATAATATATTAAACCTCTTCTAGTGAGAATAATGGAATGCCCATCCCTGCTCCTGGGTTGTTAGACTAATTTTTCCTCTCTGCACATTTAATGTATTTTTAACAAAACGGATAACTTAAATTGTGAAACTAATTTACGTCCGTGCAGTTTTAAAAGGATACTTTCCAATGACATTTCAATCACTCCGAGGCCAAAATGTGGACAACAAGAATGACATTGAAGACAAGTGAGACGTCTTGCTTGGAGAATAGTAGAGTTTTTCGCCC
Source organism: Clitarchus hookeri (assembly GCA_002778355.1). NCBI lineage: Eukaryota > Metazoa > Arthropoda > Insecta > Phasmatodea > Phasmatidae > Clitarchus > Clitarchus hookeri. The sequence continues at coordinate 262,120 of NQII01001155.1, forward strand.
ATCTAACCGGGTGGATATTTGAAGTTCCTTTGAATGTCAAGATGGTTTCAGGAAGTAGAAGGTCTACATGACGTGTGGCTTCTTCCTTCACAGTTTTGACAATAATCCCCTTGCAGTTTCCTTTTCAAGTTGGCGACTAGGGATTCAGAGGTTGGTATGTCGGATCCCGTCGCGACAAGATTATCTGCTGCAGCACCAACACCAACAGCAGCTCCTTTTCCATGTCCACTCTCATAAAAATTCCAGATTAGTTCATCACACTGACGTTGTTTTGATACCTGCCCAATGCTGTGGTTTATAAGTAGGTATTGAATCTGCTCTCGGCGTGAGGCGCTAGCGATTGATGCTGGCCCTCCGTGTTAGGGCGTAGGAATACGTCGACACTATCGTCTCTAGGTCCAATTTACTAATAAATTCACCTCGTTTTCAGGTTACTGGTTAACTGGTGAAGAAAAAGGTAAAGCATCTTATTTTTGTATTGTGTGGGTGCATCATCACTCAAGTAATTTACTAGTTTCAGTTTTGGTACACAAGCCTCTATGTAATTAACTAAAGATGTAAGGTGAGCCAATATGCTTTATGCGTCATGCTGGTTGCAATCAGACACAATTGCAAAACATTTTGGTTCTTCTCCAGCAATGCAATACAGCGGTGTGTATTGTTATCTGATGTTTCGAGGCATCAAAATGTGACTGAATTTTTTTTTTTTACCATACTTACAGACGTAATTGTCACTAAAATCAAAGTACAGCAAGTCACCAGGAGTCAAACCTTCTGCAATTTTCCTTATTTGATTTTGTTGGTGATAGATGTTTTAAATGTGGCGCATGAATTTCAAAATATCTTCACAGAAGGTTTTGTAAAGCTATTGCTTTGTTACAATTTTGATTTTGATTTTTTTCTTTGCACCAGTTTGTCCTTTCCGTTAATGATAGCAGGAAATTTTTTGTCGCCCACTTCCGGTACGCTGCAGTTGCTTCTTCAGGTTCAATAATTGGTTGTACGTTTCTATCTTTACTGATTTCGCAGCTTCTTTCTAAACACTTTCTTCACAGCACAAGGTTCTCACAGCCTCATCTGTAGTTTGTTCCTTAATCACCCTGGAGGAATTTAATTTACGCATTATTAGTGCCATGTTTCCATGAGATTTACATAAAGTCTCTCTATCTTAGAATTGAGGATAAATGACCAAAAAATAGTGCGTTGTTCAAGAAACGTTTCTGCATTTTCCCCTTGAGTGGCTAGCTGAACTTTACTACCTCTTAAATTTCCTTCTTTACTTGGGGAACTGTAGACAGGTATACATACTCTTCCAATTTTTTTTGACGTAACTCATCTGATATCTTCCAGGTACTTGTATTTCCCCAATATTTTGCCTGTCATAACTTTTGTGTTTCTTTTTTTACTTTTCTCCTTTAAAGCTTACTCTTATTTGTTCCGTAATGACTTCGCCAAAAATAACCTTTTCTTCAATTTCCTTGTAGTTTTTTTTTCTACAAGTAATGGTTTCACTTTTTTCTTGGATGTCTCCAAAGTAGTAGAATTATTCTGTGCATCTCTCAACCTTTTTAGACATTACTTGTATTTTTCTAGTTTCTGTATTATTGCTTTATTTTCTTCTTTTAATTTTCTATTTTCTTCACGAAGCCTTGCAATGTTCTTTTTTGTTCTTTTCCTTCCACTTTCTAATCTGCTAGTAGAAGGTTAACTAGGGGGACTACCCAGTTCTCTTGTGATATTTGGAGTTGCTTTGTTTGATGAGTCAAGAATGAAATATTCTCTAAGACATGGGTTTCAAATCTCTTGCTCCTTTGTTTTCCCCCTCTGATTTATCTTTTACATTTTACATTTTTTTCTTACAAATAGTTTTATTAATTCTGACATTTTGCCAACATCCTGCTTCCTCTTGTGATATCTTTCTTTTTCTTTAACTTTTTCTTCTTCTAGCCATACAGGATCTTTTCTAAGTTTTTCTCTAGATTTCTTCATACTTATTCTTTTCTGCTCTTTCCATTTTTCTGTTTGGCTTAAAGATTTTCTTTTCTTCTTACACTTGGGAGTTTCTTTTGAATTTTTCGTCATTATAGACATTTCTGTAAAGCAAAATGCAACTGGGCCTAAAACCTAAAAATGTAGAGATGGAGAATTTAATAAAATCTAAAATCTGTATCTTTTAATAAGCCACACAGACTTTTGTCTTAAAAACAAATAAGTTCACTCTACTGAATCGTAAAGCTTCATTCATAAAAACTGATTGGCCATTTACAGCTATTAATAATAATTCCCTTTTGTACTCTTATAAACCTATCAAAACACAAATGGAAAATATAAAAACTATCTTTCAGCAGTCTCACGAGACAAATTGATACTACCTATTTTTATGAGGTTGAATTGTTCTCCAAATATTTATAATAAAAAAAATTGAAAGTGTCCACTCCGTGGACATAGTTTTGTCTAGTTTTGTTTATTAACAAGTTAGAAATTGAGGTTATGTAAATGTTGACTTCTGTGTGAAGTTCAACCACATAATTACCCTCTGCCATATGATTAGATTGTAAAACATGATTTTACCCTGACGACGGAGTGGGCACATGGGATGCCCAAGTCTTTATACCACATCTTGTTTAGCAAGACAAAATAACAGCACCTCAGTTCACTAATTGTAATGAAAACCAAGATTGCTTCTTTCACATCCTGGTGGCCGATAGTGCACTCTAGAGGTTTTTATGAGAAGTTTAAACTTTGTCCATATAGTGGACACATTTTATGGGCACATTTGTTAATAAAATATTTACATTGTTAAAATGTAATTAGCTCTAAAATTTAATTATTAAATCTGATCATGAGATTTTATGTTGTACGCCAACCACAATGTTCACAAAATAATTATGTACGAACATGAAAATAATGGTTAGTTTTGTAGAATTATCTTGGGGACAGTCCATGGAATGGACAAACCAGTGTTATGTAGCAACAAATCTTTGAGAAAAGTATACAATTTTTTAAAAATATGATATTGATGGGGTTAATAACTCTGTAAAGAACTATTTACCTTACAATATTTTTCTGTTTGAAACTATTTAATATTTTTTAATAACTGGGGACATGGTTTCTATCTATCCTTAAGTTTGGCAATGACCCAACTGTATCTTGCCATGGATCAGAGCAAAATCACCTTTATCGTTTACAAAAGCATTTAACGTGGTTCATCGTCCTCCCACCTTTGTTGTCCACGCTTGCTGAGGCCGAGTTATCAAAAAGTCTTGCGAATATTTTCAAAATTATTAATCTTAACAGAACACAGTTTGTAGAAGTGAAGACTTATGGAACTTCGATGTGCAATGCACTGAAATACGCTGCTAAAGAAAATGAAATTTTTTTTGGTGTGCCACGAATTCTTCAGAAACAAAGAGTTCTGTTGCAGAACTTGTGGACATTATGTCGCAAAGTAAACTGTATAACATTAAAATAATAAAATGACAAGTACCTTGGCTGAAGTAGCTTTCAGAAAAAGACTTATTGAAAAGTTGTTTGAAAATTTTTAAGTGTTTTATGGAGTGCACCCATTTGCTGCCTGTCTTGTAATATGTTTGAGGATAGAAAATATGACCACAAAGTGAACTATGCTGTAAGTGTGTGCAAAAGTTCCATAGGTTTGGTGCTCTTTGTGCAACTTACAGCCATCTTTTTGACTCAGATGGTTGGTGGGTGACATGTAGAGTAAGGTAATAAAAGCATATAACATGAGCACCACATTGTTTGGGATCAGATTTGACATTAAGTTATTTGAAAATTTAGAAGGGTTATTTTGTATACTATTTTCCACATTTTAATGTATGTGTAATTAATACTAGAAGTTGACAGCTTAACTGTTTAAGGCAATCAAGTGTAATAATAAATACCTAATTTGTTGCTGGAAAATTTTATTTCTAAAACGTAATGCTGTTTGCATTTTATAATAATAATTTTTATATTATTTATTTATTTTAGATTTTATAGATCCTGATATTGGGCCATGGTGGTGCCAAGATTTGTAATACATATCAGTAAGATAGCAACCAAAATGTAAGAGACAACTTCTTAATGTAACACATTATAAAAAAGATAGATATGTGTACAAATCAAGATAATAAATAGACTATTCTCTGTAAAGTGCGCACTTTTGAAGCCCTCTCATTTGGAATAATAGTCAATAAATATATTTTATTTTGGCCTTAAACGTTAACTTCCGAGTGCGGTGGAATATATACACTGTATTTATTACTTACATGGTAATATTTATTTAAAAAGGTGGTTAAAAGATGAGAAATGGCTGAAAGGGAAAAAGTAACTAGGCCCTCAAAAGTGCTCACTTTACAGTAAACAGCATATACAAAATAAAATGACTGCAGTAGGTGGCCACCTGGTTGAAAATTTTTGTACATCTGAGGCCTAAAAGCGTGGGAGCGCTAGGAGCAACCGAGACATGCGCATCAACTCTGTCATTGTGTATATGCACGAAGCGCTGAACTGGCATGCAGTCTTGCCGCCGATAATGGAAACCCTACCATTTTATGATGTAATAATAAAAATAAAGGTTTAATGCACGTCCCCGTTCATTTTTTAATATTTTGTACCAGAATGTTCATTCCTAAAAATGACAGTGAAAACACCCATTGAGCCATTTTCACTATCACAAAAACATGCTTTAGAGAGAAATGGAGGAACTGAAAAACGTCTACAGATGCATAATGTTTCTTAAATGCTATTTGTAAGCAGACTTCACTCAAGACACATTGGACAGTTTTTTTAATAAAATATTTCTGCACACCGTTCGGCGGCCTGCCAAGGCGGCCACCTCAAAAATGTCTTCGGCAATTCTTTTAAGTTCTTAATGTCATACTCATAAGTAGTTTTATTTCTGTTATTTTACTGAAATGTTTTATTGCAATGTCGTTCACACCTTTTAGATATAAAGTCAAGTTATTAGCTGGATAGTGAAATTTATTCTTGGGATAATTTGGTATTTGTTGATAAAATGTTATTTCTGTTAAATTTACCAGAAATTTCCTTGAATAAATATATAAAGATTGTAGCAGAATGATATTGTTGGTAATGAATAATTGTTTCGACAGTCATGTGCAAATCTTTGAATTATATTACATTTAGTTTTTTATTTATTTGTGTATGTATTCCAATACATGTTGAGGGTCATGAAGAGAAGCAATGTAAACTTGGATTCACAAAAGTTATGAGGAGAACTTGAGTACTACCATCCCATGGATTGTTTCACATTCCAAATGATTTTTCTTATTGATATTTTCCTACTTAGAGTACATAATTATTCAAGTTGAATTCACGGAGTATAAAATAGTTATAGAGACATAAATTTACATTTTTAACAGTATAAGTGTTTGAATGACTTGCATTGGGTGGAGGGGAGGGGGGTGTTAGTCTTATTACTCACGTCCTACCAAGGTGAACCGGGTTCAGTTCCTAGCGGAGTTACCTGGATTTTCACGTGTAAAAAACATGGCGGATGTTGTTGACTGGCGGGCTTTCTTGGTGCCTTCCTATTTCCCTTGCCCTTGCGTTCCGCTGCCGCTCTATTTTCACCTCATTTCACTGTCGCCTCACTTTTAATCACCGACCAAAATCTCTCAACTCAACTCTTACATTTTGAAATAGGGTTATCACAAAAATCAATAGTTACGAATTTCTTTACCTACATGTAAATCTTTTTTTAATTTCCGTAGTGATCAGTTAATTACTTTCAGACTAGTGTTAACTGTAACCCATCATCAAGTTGAACAATGTAATTTTTGTTTTCAGGAAGTATACCAGATAAGGGTAAATGTTTGTGATACAAAATCATCGTGACCATAAACCCTTTAAAATAGTTTTGCAGAGAGTGAAAGAAGAAAACAATGAAGGAATGTTGGTATGTACTTACTATGTTTGCTAGAATCCTTCCTCCCTGTTTCGCTTCGGAGGTCATTCCACATGAAATTATCAAATTTAAAAAAAAAAAATTGAAGCTGCATCATTTTTGATTTTGATAAAAATTTGTTCCTTTGTTACCCTATCCTCAAGGTGAAAGAAACATATTAATTTATATTCTTACCTACAAAAAGTGGATAATGGTAGCCATTTTTCATACACACTGCAAGAAAATTTCAGATTTAGGAGGTTTGCGCAACTAGCCGTAATTTTTTTATAAGTTACCTGTTGTGGAGTTTTTAGTGTCATTTAAAAGCTTACACAAGATAGTATTACATTGTGTATTTATATTATAAAATAAATTTTGTATTTTCAAGGTGGCGGCCATTGGTTTTCAGCATTCAGACGACTGTTTTACTCCACTTAATGCCCCACCCTGCTTCACCAAAGTTGCATTTAGAGATCTGATATTTTGTTTGCTTAGTGTCTACATGTAGAATAGTGTGCAAAATAAAAGTTTTCTGGGTGGAATACTTCCGTCTTAGAAAAAAATAAGTCTCCAACCTGGAAAAAAAAATAAAATTTTTATTTTTTTATGAAAGATACTTTTGATGAATATCTATTGGGCACATGTTGTCCTGTCCCATTCTGTTATTTTCATCCCTGTTCAGTACACAGACCTTTGAAAAGAAAAGAGAAAGAGTATTTTTTAAATTTCATCTATTGTGCATTATAAAATCCTACCTAATTCTGAATGTGATTAATTAAATTGTGTCAAAGGAATGCAAATGTCAATTATCTTAGCTTTAGTTGAAGAGTGTGTCAATATAAGCTATCTTCGTGCTGGCAAGTAACCTTAAAACATCAGAAACAGCTTTATGCATAACAAATACCTAATCACTGCACAAATTAATTCATTCTAGCTGTGGTACCAGTTAATTAAATTGAACTGCTATGTCTACATTTTAGTCTTCTTTTGTGCACTTATACTAATGTTTACAAACTCCATGTTTATGCAACAATGTTATTGTGTAGTATGTGTAACGTGACCATACGTCCCGCTTTGAAGCTATGCGTCCCGCTGTCCCCACAAATCGTAAAAATTCGTAAAAATGTCCCGCCTTGACAAAACAAAAGCAGCTAGCCATTAGTCTTGTCGCCCGCGCCGCGCCGTGTTGCAGGTCCATACTGCGCATGCACGGGAAATGGAGCGGGTGGCGCAATGTGCGGGCAACGGGACAGGCGGGGGTAGGTGGCGAATCAGTGAATGTTTCAACTGTCAGTAAGTAACTGGTTAGTATTTGACTTACCATTACGCAATTGCCGCGAGACATATCTTTGCATTTTATGTTATTATAGCAGTTTTAAAATGCCTAAACGCAAGTGCACTTTTAATATTAATTTGCAAACCAAGTATCAGTTTATAAAACAAAAAAGTGTTCCCACAGATGTCACATGTGAAAAGTGTCGTACAGATTTTAGTGTTGCACATGGTGGTGCTAGTGATATTGAGAAACATTTACGTTCAGAAAAACACAGATTATCGGATTATGCTGCCGCTTCAAGCTCATCGATGCCTAATTTCTTTAAGAAAACCGATTCACCATCTTCCAAAGTTCTTGAAGTTGCCGCGGCAGAAGGTGCTTGAGCTTTTCACACAGTGCAAGAAAATCATAGCTTTCGCCCAAATGATTGTGCTTCTAACCTAATACAGACATGTTTCGAACAAACATTAAGGTCTGCACGTACAAAATCTGAGGCTATTGTTGTGAATGTGTTGGCACCTATGGCAACACGTGAGTTAAAGGAGCACCTGCGTGAAGCTAATTGTATAACTTTATTAACAGATGCTTCAAATCATGGCTCCATGAAATTGTTCCCGATCTTAGTCCGCTACTTTTTACCACACGAGGGAGTACAAGTCAAGATTTTAGAATTTGAAGAGCAACCAGGAGAAACATTGGATTTTATTGTAGGTTATTTGACGCAAGTAATAACAAAAAATGAACTAAAACCAAAAATTGTGGCATTTTGTGGAGACAACACAAACTGTAATTTTGGAGGACAAAATAGAAAAGGAGTTAATCATGTTTACGCCAAATTGAACCAGTCTCTTGGAAGGAAACTCATAGGAATTGGATGTGGAGCTCACATAATCCACAATGCAATTAAAACAGCTGCAGATTGTCTTCCTGTTGATTTTAAATGTATTATTGTAAAAATTTATTCATTTTTTTACATTTATAGCTTTTGCGTTGAAGCTCATAGTTGTAATATATACTCCCAGCATACAAAGTTAAGTTTTGTTACGATATAGCATTCTATGCTAAGATGCCTATGTGGCCACCATTTTTAAAATGTTTGTATTACACTTGAAAACAAATTAAATTAATTTTTATGATGTTATAATACCTATACAAATTGGATCCCATGAGGTGTTTGCGTTATGTATTTTATTTACTGCTTACTAATGCAAGTTTCAACTTACTCCTGTGCATATTTGGTCTATTTAAATAATATACCAGGGTTCCCAAATGTTAGCAAAGTTAATTATAAGTGCAAGGTTATAATTTTTCTTCATTTTATACAAAAAGTTAAAGGGATGAATAATTATGTTTGTGTTGTTATTATTTTCAACAGGCAAAGAAAGAAATACCAGATGTTTATAAGAGGCAATGTCGCAGATTGAAGCCTTGTAAAATCAGTTTGCGAAAAATAAAAGAAGAAATCACTGAAGAAGTTCCGGTATGTTCATTCTTAACCATTGTAAGAAAGTCTACAAATTATTTATTGGACATTTAGAATAGTTAAATTACTGCAGGTATGGTTTGTGTTTTTAGAGAACTATGTTCTATATTTGTTGATAGTTTCACTTCATTTGGTTCCAAGCTGACAATCTGCTCCAATTGTGCTTGAATCGTATGTTTATTTAAATTGAAATTATGAAATAACTTATGTTGGCAGAATGGGACCCACAGTTAGTTAACTGGTTAGTCAGTAGTTCCCACCACAAACGTCCAAGGTACAGTCTAAGGTCCATATGAGCGGGAAGGTTTCAATATTAGGATTCTCATGTGGAGACTGTAGAGGATACTGAAATACTACATTTAGAGTAAAACCTCGTGGACTGGACTGAACTCAGACTGGAGTTAAACCGTGGTGAACACGGAGCGAACGTGGACCGAAAGTTGTGTTTAAAGTAAAGTTTTCAATCCGGATTGAAGTGTAAACAAGTGTGAAGATGAAGTGAACACGGACTGAAAGCTGCGTTGCGACATCTTTTGGAAAGTTCATGAACTAGAAACAATATTCGAAAAATAAATAGACAATAGTTAAACCGTTTTTGTCCCAGAGTCTTTGTAAAGTTAGCAGTTTTTCCCTACTCTTAGAAAATAAAAAAAATCTCTCGCTTCCTGTATTTATATTTTTTTGCCATAATATAACGTTAGTATTTGTTTCTCCAACATACGCTTATAAAAACTGTATGTCGCGTTTGGTCCAAACATTTTGCATCTCCTTCTTTCCACCCACGGTGCTCGCGAGGTCTTACTATAATTTGAGTGAGGTGGTCATGCTCCATTCAACCAAGATACACCTGTCAGCCTACAACACCCAGGAGAGACAAAGAAGTAGGATCTGTGCTAGGTTCCCCCACCAGGCTGCATCATAGGCGCCTACTGAGGGGGTGCTTTGCATATTGAACATCCAATATTTCAGTCCTTCCTCGATATTCTCTCGTTAGTTCTATTTTGGATACAGGAGTGTGTGCTGTAAGCAGTGTTTTCTTGCGTGTTTTCTGCCATTCACCTTAATTTTGGCCTTAAGCCACGTCGCTTTTTAAATATGGTGCCTGAAAGTTTTCACGATTTCTGCCCCCCNACTCCAACCACACAATTTTTTTGAGCACCCCCAATATTTTTTACAAGTCGATGCCCTTGGCCAGCATATCACTCAAGCCTGTCTCATACCCCTTAGTAGCGAACGGGAGTACAAATCCAGTGTATCAGAGGTCAATCAAGTAAGGGCTCCCCACTCCCAAGTTAAAACGTTCATCCATGACTCTTTTCAGTGGCATAGGAGGGAGTCGCCGTTATGTTAACAGGCCTGAGATAAAGAACAAGGGCTATAAAGACAACATTTGAATATTAAATATATTTTTTTTTAATTCTTGAGTCATTGGGTTTAATTTGTCTTCATGAAATAATTAAAAAACACTTTGTAAGCATATGGTCTAGAGAGCAGTAATTGTAACCTTTATGTATAATGTTTTAACCAAAATAGATTTTTGGGCCATCACAAAAGTATGAAATTTAAATAATTTATGATTTATCATTAATAATTAACAAACAAATGTTTATGAATTTGTTGCAGGCTGTGAAAGATGAAAACATTGAAGATGTGTCTAAAGAAGAGAAGTGGCATGTTAGAAATGACATGCAGAAACCCTATAAGATTACTTTTCCAAAAATTAAAGAAGAAATTAAAAAAGAAATTCAAGAAGAAATTGAAAATGACTTAATGGTATGTTTTAACATGCTATTTTGTAGTTATTATAAGAGATTGCTGAACAGAAGTAGTGGTCTGCTTATGGTGGACTTAGCTTTTAAATAACGCTTTCAACTATTGAATACAACATGAAAGAAAGACATCACAATATAATTTAGCAATGTCCATTACACATTGTGTAATAACGTTCTAAAAAAAAACTTAACTTTTGCTGGAAGAAGTCTGCAATATATACTTTTTTTTTTTTTGGGATGGCTGATGTCAGATATATTTTCTGATGCTGTCCCACTGCCTGAAAATATTGGCTCTCACATTTCCATAAAATGTGAAAGCATTTGATAGGACATCTATCTCGTTGAGGACACTCACCATTGTTGGTTTCTGAATTTTCACATCTTCTTTTTTCCCTTTCTCTTTGGATGACTTGTTCTGTCTGCTGACGATGATATCATCGAGTTCATTCCAAGCTGCCGAGTAATCGTTGATGGTAATGTATTCTTTGTATGTGCAGCTTGGCCAACTTCTGCCATGTTTTGTAATTGCATGGTCATGTTGATGATACCAAGGCATGCTGGAACTCTGAGGAGGTGCCTGGTTTGAGCTTCGCGGATGTACCAGGCTGGGGTTCGGCGACGTCGCTATGCGTAGAATTGTCAGCGGTTTTGGCAGTCGGAGGGGCAACATCGTCTTTGTTGACGACTGCAAAGTAGGCATGCCAGAAGCAGTTGGCTAAGGTCTTTGACATAATTTCATTCCAGCTGGCCATGATGCTTTGCATGGGCATGAAAAGTCTCACTTATTGTGCGACCACCACGTATAGCCACAACGCCAAGCTCTGCACCACCTTCTTAAACTTCTCCTGGATGATTCCCTAATCTAAGGCCTGAAGGACGCTGGTGGAATTTGGCAGCAAAAACACAAACTCGGTATTAATGAGATTCTACACCGCTGGATGGGCACAGCAGGTGTCCATGAAAAGCACTTATCTTGCTATTTCTGCAACCCATGCAAGCATCGAAAGCCTGGAACCACCTCGTTAAAACCACAGAGGTCACCCATGCCTTCTTGTTGTGATTGAAGTTGCAAGCAATGGGGTTATTCTTGCAACCCAGGGGCTTCATTTTGCTGCTGCCATTCATGTTGCAACACCGCAGCACTGCGAGGCGTTCTTTGCTTCACTTTGCACCCTTCTGAGCATCCCTTTGTATCGCAAAGGGCAATCTGGCGGCAGGTTGTAGAAAATNTCTTTGCTTCACTTTGCACCCTTCTGAGCATCCCTTTGTATCGCAAAGGGCAATCTGGCGGCAGGTTGTAGAAAATACCAATCTCATCTTCATTTTAAATAAACATCACAAGACTGGTAGCGCTTCAGGATTTTGGTGAGCGTGGGCAGTCTCTCTGTCATTTCTGCTTGGCAAACCAAATCCTTTTGCCTGCAACATAATTGCTAGAAATGTTGTACCTATCAGTTTTTAAACTGTTCCAGCCACCTTTGTGAGCACTTGAAATTTTTGATTAATCTCATATTCAGTGAGGTAGTTTTTATAGTAATTTTGATCTAGTATCAGCATAGCTTAGAAGTGCAGACAACAATTTTATAATGGAAATTGAGAGAATTACATATTTGTTATCTGATGGCAAAGTTAATGTTAGGTGTAAAAGAGGTTTATTGACATAAGAGGTAACTTCATTAAAACTATGTTTGGTACTGCAACTTCTGCAGATTTGGGAATACTAAATAAGCATCTTGAAATAGTTGATTCAAAGTCAAAGAATATTGCTTCTGACGTAACAAACAAAGTAATATTGTTAAGAAATCTATAAAATAGAATCATAGATAATACTAACGTTGTTTGAAAGATTGCTACTCATTACGTAAGCCATTATGAAGCCTAGTACAAAAGTGTAAGTCAAAACTTAGAACAAATGATGTAACATGCATTTATGAATTACTCTAGAGTAGATGTGCAAGGAATTCTATTGCGAGTTAGTGAAGCTCCTATGAATGCTCACTTCAAAATTAATAATCTAGTCTGGCAGTTGAAAGCAGTGTTTCATCATAATCTTAATGGTGTACTCATAAAACCCAGTGTGTTTTTAAATGTATTGAAAATGATAAGCTGTAGTAGGTATCACTTTACCAACCCACGTGATGGTACCAGTTGAAGCTGAAAATCTGTATGTTTATTGTGGTCAGTCAAAAGTTCAAGCAGTAGTTCACAATAATTTGTTATTGAGGTGCCACTTGGAAATGAAATTACTTATTTTAAATTGTACAAGCTACATTCATATTTACCCATTGTTTGTCACAAATTAGACGAAATGTGGAGAATTTATAGCACATGACATTTTTTTTTGTTAAGTTCTGACAGAAATTATTATAGTTTGTCAGACAGTAAAGATTTGAAAAATTGCAAATCACCTGGTGTTACTGTAAGAAAACAGAATTTGTGTTGTATGATAGGGGTGAACCATCTTGTGAAACCTCATTGTTTCTTGGAAGAAATGTTAGCAGTTTGTTCGTAACACCTGCTGGGATAACATTGCACCACTCAAAATATTTTTTTAGGTGCCATTTGGTGAAAGGGTAGCAAACATTACCTGGGTACGTAACATTTAAAATTTAAAATATCTAGCCATAGTACCTTAATTTCTTTCCCAAATTGTACTAAAACGAAAATTTTGAGTGGTACAAAGTTACCCCTGCAGGTGCAAAGTAACCCCGGTTTATGGTATTTTAAAGCTGACAAAGTCATTTTTTTTTAAGAGAACTCATTGTACGTGGTTTTTTGCAGTAACGACTTACATAGTTACTACTTTTGTGTGTTGAAGTACAAAGTTTTCCTTGCTTTCACTAACTAAAACAATATCTGGTAATGGAATGTTTGACAATACTTTCCACTGTGACCTGATATCGAAATGCTTTAAAGCTCTTGCCAAAGCAACCTATGTAATACAGGATGTCCCAAATTAATATTTACTCTTTTCGTATGTTAATAACAGAATAGCTCTTTAAGACAATTTGATAGGACTGCATGTACTTGATGCTGTAAGGACAACGTTGAGCGTGTGTGAATGCATGTAGCCGTTCTGTCGCTGACATTTCCGTGTGTACTGGGCCGTTGAATAATCACGTTGTGATAGAGCAAGTAGTTGATCTTGCTGGGTTGGGTGTGTGATGCTGTATGTCTGCTAGAGGATTTGTAAGGGCCATTCTTCTTTAATGGAACAGTGACAGTACCGTATTGCAGGAAAACATTATGCCAGCCGTTCACCATTTATACCTAGATAATTGCTTTTTCCAGCAGGTGTGCTGCGATGTAACCATTGAGACATAGTCACTCCTGGATGAATCATTTGTTTGGAGATGGATAGGCCAATGAGGAAGTGTTTGAGTATCCAACCAAAGTCTCCATGTTTAATGCCATTCGATGTTTGTCTGTGGGGAACTCTGAAGAACACCGTGTATGCCCACAAGACCATGGACATTGGATACCATGAGAGATGCGACTGTGACCACCTTTGAATCCGGAAACCGTAGCTGCTGTTTGTGTTCTGTTCTGCGGTTTTGCAGACAACGTCTTGTTGCTGATAAGTGGGCATTTTGAGCATTTGTAATTGTTATCAACATTTGCACACACTCGACGTCATCATAACTTCAAATACAAATAGTTAGCCTGTTATTCACATTCAAAGAGTGTAAACGTTAATTTGGGACAGCCAATATACCTGAATATAAATTTTATCCTGTTTCGCACATTCCTGAATATCACTTGAATTTCAATCCGGAGCAAATTTATGGTTGTGTGCAGAATAATCTAATTTTAAACCCATGTTGTTAGAGTTTGATGAGTACCTACATAATTTAATTTTAAAAAAATTAGTTTAAAAAGTGCACACTATATTGACCTTATTTGTGAACTGTTAGCCTTCTGCAAGTACTCTTGTTAGCACAAAGTTTGCATAGTGCCATAATTTCAGCAAAAACTTAACATGCAAGCAGATGAGAAACGGTAAGTATCGTTGGAAGCCCGTCACTGTACTGTGGCTACACGCTAGAGCAGACATCAACACTGGGTGGAGTAGGCAGTTGTGCTGCACATTATCTTGTATCAACTAAGCCGCAAGTCAGAAATCATCAATTTTCAATACTCTCTGGGAGTAATATTATCAAACCGATGCCAACATAGCCAATAAGTGCTGAAACTACATTGAAAGTTAATATAGCACAGCCCTACTGTGTAATCACTGCTTAAACTGTATCAGCGCAGCACAAGCAGGCAGTCGTAAATTTTTTTTTTTGTTCTCAGGGTATTGAGCAACTGCAAACATAAGAACACGTATCAAATTTGTGTTTATGTTAATTATTTTATCATCTAGTGTTTTAAGAAGATGCCGCACACAATTGTTCTAAAGTTACAGAATTGAATTAAATTTTTATGAAATGAAAGCACCTGCAGCGAAGGCGAGGGTTGAAACAGTTTTGCATATTACTATATCTTTGGTTTTAGCTGGGAAATTATATCTTGCCTTTTCTTTTCACTTCAAAACCCCAGACCTATTCATTAGGCAAACAGTCACTTGCATTGTTTCTAGGTGTCACTTAGCTGATGCCTGCATTTGTATGTTGGTTTTTTTTTTAACACAAAAATATGATGAAACAACTTGGACTTCTCTCTGTCAAATATTCAATTCTACAGTATACTAGTGAGGTATATTAAATACTTTATCAGTACTTTACATACATTTTTAAATTAGGAATAAACTACTACAAAAATTTCTTACCCCCAGGAAGACTGCAAGTATATGNTTTCTTACCCCCAGGAAGACTGCAAGTATATGGAAGATGCTGTCAGCACTGAAAACCCTGTGGATTCTAATTTCGCTGGTGTAAAAAAAACCAGAGGTGCCTTGAAACATGAATTGAAGGTAGGTCTTGGTTGAATATTGATACGTTTTTGAATAATCTTGTAGTGCAGGTAAGTAATAGAATAAAATATTTTGGACGTTTGCCTTTGCAAAAAAATTTTACGTCGCAGTAAACTTAGAATGTGATATGAAAACACACAAACTCCAAAAAAAACAAGGCAAGATTAGCAGTTGTCAGCAGATACGTAAATAACTCTTGCAGAATTCTCTAGAAGGAATTAAATGTGTAATCGCAAAGGAAAAAAAAAAAAGACAAACAACGTAATGAGAAAACAGATGAACAAACTAGAACAGGGATGCCACAAGAAAAACAACACAGGTGAACAAATCAGGCTACAGAGCAGTAACACTGCTTTGGGAAATGAAATGTGTGCGTGTGTGTGTGCATGTGCGTGCGCGCGTTCCTTATGTGATTATTTATGCTGATGTTCCTATGTTGTTTCCTTTATGGTCACCGGGTTGATTCCTTCTGTAAATTCTTATAATTGCAGCTGCTATTTTTATTTACATATCTGTGCAATGGCATAAATGCACATAACATTTCATTATATTGAACGTTTATGTTTTGCACAATAATGCGCACTTTAAAAAAAAATGTTATATTAGAACGTTGGACAATATTTGGAGCACGAGACATTTGTTGAATGGTATATGTATTATCACGTTTGATGAATATGTTTCCAAATTAATTTTTGGACCTAATAAAAAATTGTAATCGTCTGTCATCCTGTCGTAGAGGTGATATTATGTTTATGAATAGCCTAGCAACTCCAAAATGCTANAAAATTGTAATCGTCTGTCATCCTGTCGTAGAGGTGATATTATGTTTATGAATAGCCTAGCAACTCCAAAATGCTATTCAATACATTTGTGACGTTGCCAAAATTTAAGATACAGTTCAAAATTAAACAAAATGAATTAAAAATCACTTTGTTTTACTGTGAAACTATGATTTAATTTTAAATATAAAGTGTGCCAATGTTGTAAATTTTACTCTGTGGTTTCACTAATGTTAAGATGGAAGACAGAAAAAAATGAATTTTTAGTTCTTAGCATCCAGGCTGAGTTAATGAATGTAACATTACTATCAGATGTATAGCAACTGCTAAAATTATGTATTGAACAAGAGTAGCAAAATTGAAAACAAGCATAAAAAATAATTTGATTTCCTTAATGGAATGTTTTTGATGTAAAATCATGTCCAAAATATTCTTCCAAGGCAATGACTTACAAAGAAAATTACATTCTCTTGAAACTTTATCATCTCTGTAGAAAAAAATTTAACCCAAAAACACTTCCATTTTTACCTACTTTCCAAAGTAAAATAGGCTTCTACAATCACCCAAATGTCTGTCTGGAATGTATGACCCCCCATTCTTTTAAACCCGACAATTTAATTTCACCAAATTAGGTCCACATATAGTATTTAGTAAGAACATCAGACTATCATAATTTCAGATCATGCCAAGTTTTTTTTTTTTTTTCTCAAAAATGTTTGCAATTTTAATATTTAAGGCACTGTGTTATATCATGGGAACAATTTAACTGTTTTAAACCACATTTGGTACGTTGACAGTGCATGATGTAAGCATTGAATTTAGAAAGTATCAATGTTTTTTATCTGCCATTTGCATGATAGTTCCACATGAAAAGTAAAGCTTTTACGTTATAACTCAGTACTCCACAACCAATTCCTGCCAAATTTGGCATATAAGTAATACTATTGTTGGCTATATCCATTGATGAAATTTAAATGGATAAGGCACTTATTTTCAAAATGGCTATAATAAGTGTTTTAGGTTTATTTGCAATATGTACCATACCATTTTACCAATTGTGGCCAAACTTATGCTACAAGTATATTTCACAAGCATCAGATGTGTCAATACATAGCCTCTTTTGTATGCCATTTTGTAAGATAGCTTTACATTAAAAATGAAGTTTTAATGCCATATCTCGGGAAACAATAAACATATTCCTATCAAATTTGACATTCAAGTAATACTAGGGTAGGTCATGTAAACTGGAATGTTTTAGTTGGTCAGACAATTATTATTTTAAAAATGGCGACCATGTAAACATTTTAGACTACTATGCAATATCTACAAAACCATGTAACAAATTTCAACTTAACGTTTTATGCTTACCGTATATGTTACAATCATTAAATGTGTCTATCCAGAACCTCTTTGGTTCACCATTTTTTAAGATAGTGCCACACAAATAAACAAAGTTTGATCATATTTCTGGAAACAAATCAACCAATTCCTATTAAATGTGGAAAACACTTAGTACTATAGTAGGTCATGTAAACAAACCTGTTTTAATTAGTCTGACGATTATTTTCAAAATGGCGGCAATATACGTATTTTATTTTAATGTTTTATATTTATAAAATAATTAAATCAATTTCAACTCAATATATATATATANGCAATATACGTATTTTATTTTAATGTTTTATATTTATAAAATAATTAAATCAATTTCAACTCAATATATATATATATTACAACAATAAAGTGTGTCTGCGCAGGGCCTTTTTCTCCGCTATTTTGTAATATAGTAGTACCANATATATATATATTACAACAATAAAGTGTGTCTGCGCAGGGCCTTTTTCTCCGCTATTTTGTAATATAGTAGTACCACATGAATTAATAAAGTTTTGTTATATTTCGGGGAAACAATCGACAGATTCTTACCTAAGTTGCAAACAAGTAATACTGTGGTAGACCGTGTAAATTTATATGCTAAGTTTTAAGAGGGCCAGACACGTATTTTCAAAATAGCGGCCATGTAAACTTTTAGCATAGTATGCTCTATCTACGAAACTACATAACCAATGTCAACTTAACTTTGTATGCTGACAGTATCTGTGCAAGCATTAAATGAGCTAACACATAACTTAATTTGTCAGCCATTTTGTAAGATAGCACAACGTATGCTTTTGTGTCCTATCTCTGAAACAATTAACAGATACCAAATTCAGGCGACAAGTTTTACTTATGTTTTACATCTAAATTTATATAACTTAAGGAGGTAGTTGCATATTTTTTTAAATAACAGCCATGTAAACATGTGAGGTTAGTATGCCGTATTTCCCAAACAATTTCATCAGATTTTATTTATGTAGAAGTATCTGTGACAAACGTAGAACGTGCCAATACATAGCGGTTTTGTTCTACAGTAATGAAGATAGCACCGCATGAGAAAGTGGAGCTCTTATGTCAAATATCCAGGACTTGTCGACCAATAACCATCGAACTTTGCACACAACTAGTGCTACAGTAGGCCATGTTTTAAGAGTGTCTAGTTATATTTATGGTACGGCTGCCATACAAATAATTTAACCAATTTCAGTTAAATTTTGAGAGCCCATTAGAAGCATCAAATATGTTCATAGAGAGAATCTTTTCCCAACTTTTTGTAATATACTACCAGTTGGTAAAATGCAACATTAATGCCATATCACTGGGACTAATCGTGTAATTCTGATGAAATTTTTCCTACAAGTAGTACTACAGTGGTCCATGTAAACTTACGTAATTAAAGATGGGTCAGGTATTTTTTTCAACGTGGTACAATACAAATTATTTAGATAAGTTCATCATATCTATTAAATAATTGAACAAGTTTTAACCAAACTATTTTTATGCTGACATTGTGTATTAAATGCATCAGATATGTCTATACAGAACCTGTTTTGTAGGTCTTTTGGAACTGCAGCACCGAATGAGAATGTGAAGCTTTTATGCCATATCTCAGGAACCAGTCAACCTATTTCCACCTAATTCTGCGCACGAGTTGTGCTATCGTAGGCTGTGTAAACTTACATGATTTAAGGAAAACACACACTATTGTTTTCAAATTACTGTAAATGTTTGAAGTTGGTAAATCAAATATACCATCACCTTAGACTGATTACTACCGAAGTTGATGCTCTGAATGCTACCTCCGTAATGTAGTTGGGTGCACACCAGCTTATGGTACAGGATGTTGTGTGTTTGAGTCCCAGGCAAGGCATGCGTTATTTGTAATTACCTCACTAATATTGCATTTTTTTCTGGTTCCATCTTTAATGACATCTATGTCAACACGACATCAAGACCCACCTACCATCTAACCCTGATACCTGCCAAATGCTGAAGTTTGGAAGTAGGTATTGATTCTGCTATGCGGCGTGAGGCGCCAGCACTTGACGCTAGCCCTCAGTGATAGGGTGTATAAATACGTCGACACTGTTGTCTCTAGGTCCAATTTACTAATAACATACACTTTATTTGTGAGTTCATATAATCAAGTTTTATTGTTGCTTGAACAGGTTAACTGGTACATGAACTCACGAGACAAACTCCCTCCCTTTTCTGTACGTAGATTACGTGATACTTGGCGCGGCGATTTTGCGTCGTGGGGGGGGGGAGATTCTTCACACTTGGTGTAGAACTACTTATCTGACACTGCAGCGCTGTATTCCCTCGGCTGGCGGCTTGGAACTGCTCTCGAACTTGGTGGGCGTCTCGGCGCCTGGCTTCGAAGTTCCTTCTTCCCGGGTCCACGCAGTACTCTGCGCCTGACGACGGCCGGCTGCCGTCGACGTCTGCTCGCGGATTCGCTCCGTCCTCTTCCGTTTCCGTCGGCCGACTGCCCTGATTGGTCCTGCTCCTCGTGGTTATGTAGGCTTGATCACCATATTCAACTTCACCCTTCTCTGCACGTGGTCCGGGGTGCTTGTCGTCCCTCCGGGTCATAAAACACGTGGCCGCTGCTCGTGTGGTCCGCAGCCGGCCTGGCGTCGTCCCTTGGTTCTGGCCTGGAAGTTTATTGTCCCGTTCTGCATGCACGTCCGCTAAAAGCTCTCATGGTTTATTGCGGTACAAGCCCGGGACAGACGCAGCTGGTGGTGGGATCTCGGTGTCCCTTGGGCAGCTGCAAAATGCAGCTGTGTCCGCGCCCTGGTGCCTTCCGTTGTCTCCGGATGTCGTCTGCACGTGCAGGAACAGTTGCACGTGCAGAAACCTTTGGTAGCGTGCCTTTGCAGCTGCGAGGCTCCTGGCGTCACTCTTCCGGCACGTCCACAAAACCCTTAATCCTTATTGCGGTCGTCCGCCTGCGAGCTTCGCCAGAGCGTGTGTTCTGACGAATAAAATATAGGGACGCAGAATGCGTCAACCCTTTAAGAACTTCATCAAAATTGTTTGCATCAATGTAGAGAAAAGTATGCCCATTAGTTATTTCAGTAACTTCTTGTTGGTTTGTGTGATGCTCTGTGTACTTTCAGTTTTAATAATAACATGTTTACTGTTGTATATATAGGTATTTAAATGCAAAATATTAAATACACTTGTTGGAAATGCATTGAACAACGTGTAGAAAACATTGTCCTATCCAAACTGATTTTGCTACACAAACTGTGTGTAGAGAGCACTTTGATCATAAGTGGAATGAACCACTCACCTATTAGACAGAGTGTCTTAACGCAGTTCGCTTTACAAAATGACGAGTGCAGTTGGCGGTGCAATTGCATGCATATCACAGAGTGTGACTTTGAGTGTGACTGGGACTCCCGAGACGTTAGCTTGATGTTTTGCAGAATTTCCACTCACTTGGGACGCGTCGGTGGTGATCCATCGGTGGTGGAGAAGATGGGTAACAGAGGGTTCCCACAGCCACCTAGCCCCACCAATGCCACTTAGCTGCACTTATGAGCGCTTAGACAGAAGGATTGTTGGGGCTGCCTTGACTGATGGAGCGGCAACCACACTTACAATCAGAGCCACTGTGGCCCACGTGTGTATTCATGAACAATAAACAATTGATTGTTGCAGGTAGATTTACATTCTCATGTTCCTCTGACACCACCAACACCTGCTCATTCTTAGTGGTGTTGGAAGAGAGTGTGTTGAAGAGACAGATGGTGAGCAGTTATTTCTGCCTGGACAAAGTAATGATTGTGTTCGCGTTCGTAGATGTGCGCTTGAGCAGAACAACCCGTAGTGTATTTGCACTTACTGTACCCNTGTGTTGAAGAGACAGATGGTGAGCAGTTATTTCTGCCTGGACAAAGTAATGATTGTGTTCGCGTTCGTAGATGTGCGCCTGAGCAGAACAACCCGTAGTGTATTTGCACTTACTGTACCCAACCCACACCTTGGATCATAGTATGGGGGTCACGAGCTACACATCCCCGATCGCCTGTGGTATTCATTCAGGGGAGTATGATAAGTGTGTCGTATATCCATGACATCAATCCTGTCCTCTGACCATATCTCGACACACTGCAGGAACCAATCTTCCAGCACAATAATGTGCATCCTCATGTGGCTAAGGAAACACAGCATTCTACACTGTGTTCGTATGCTGCCCTGGCTCACTAGATTTCTAGAAATCAGCCCCATGAAGCGTGTGTGTGTGAGACATAGTGGGATGGCACCTGACATCCTGCCCAGCCCAGCCCAGCCCTGGCAACAAACATCGCCCAGCTACGTCAAGAAGACAGCAGATGTGGGATACCATACCCCCAGAGAGATAGTCAGCATTTGTACGACATGTTACATGCAGAAATTGCTGCATGTGGGGCCATTTGGAGTGGTAACACTCTTGGACTCTGCTGTGTGTGTTGCATTTAATGTTCTGGATGTCCCGCAGACTTGATGTTTTGAGCAGTCCCACGTACCATCTCTCTCTCTTCTTGTGTTTGTGTCTTTTTTGGGCTGTCCTTCAATTTATTTTATACTAGTGTATTTTACATTGTATAAAAGAATGCATTAGTGTTTACAATTTAGAGCATTTATGAATTTGAAAACAGAAATGCCACGAGTAATTTGTTGTAGATTTTTATAATTTCTAATTGATTGTAAAATATTGAATAATAATCAATAATGATTTCCAAAAGAATAATTCCACTGCTGATGCAATATACAACTTCACCAGTGATGTTTTGAATACATTAGGCAATGGTAGCACAGCTTTAGTTTCTGTTTTGTGATTTACGAAAGGCTTTCAATCTTATTAATCATCAACTGCTGTTACGGAAATTATATCACTATAGTATAAGAGGGAAAGCCT
Source organism: Clitarchus hookeri (assembly GCA_002778355.1). Lineage (NCBI taxonomy): Eukaryota > Metazoa > Arthropoda > Insecta > Phasmatodea > Phasmatidae > Clitarchus > Clitarchus hookeri. The sequence continues at coordinate 284,542 of NQII01001155.1, forward strand.
ACGAGTTAATGAAATCATATCTTTTTAATAGGAAGCAGATAATGGAAATAAAATTTAACAGTAACATACAATGCTCTGACTTGAACGATATCAAGCATGGAGTATTGCAAGGTAGTAATTTAGGTCCACTTCTTTTTTTGAATTATATCAATTATCTCTCATCTCAAATTCCACCATGTGACACGNAGGTAGTAATTTAGGTCCACTTCTTTTTTTGAATTATATCAATTATCTCTCATCTCAAATTCCACCATGTGACACAATCTTGTTTGCAGATGATACGTCAATACTGGTTACAGGTAATAATACTACAAACATTGGATTCAAAGCAAATAAATGTCCCAATTAAGCAAATGAATGGTTTCAATATAGCAAACTTGTAATAAATGTAACAAAGACTAATTTTATAAAATTCAGAAATATGAGTGAGATGNAGGTAGTAATTTAGGTCCACTTCTTTTTTTGAATTATATCAATTATCTCTCATCTCAAATTCCACCATGTGACACGATCTTGTTTGCAGATGATACGTCAATACTGGTTACACGTAATAATACTACAAACATTGGATTCAAAGCAAATAAATGTCCCAATTAAGTAAATGGATGGTTTCAATATAGCAAACTTGTAATAAATGTAACAAAGACTAATTTTATAAAATTCAGAAATATGAGTGAGATGNATGGTTTCAATATAGCAAACTTGTAATAAATGTAACAAAGACTAATTTTATAAAATTCAGAAATATGAGTGAGATGCAAATATAGAGTTCTCGATTAAGGATTAATAACATTAATGTAACTGGGAAATCTAAAGTGAAATTCTTAGGAGTGTTTCTAGATGAGCAACTGAAATGCACTTGTAATATTAACACTGTTGCTAATAGACTATGAACACCTGTTACGTGTTAAGACTGGTTGACGTAGTTAATACTAATACACTAAAATTGTTTTATTATGCTCATTTACACTTAACACATTGACCTACAGTATTGAAGTTTGGAGTAACGCAATAGGGGCAGATAAAATTTAAAAACTACGTAAAAGAGCAATCCGTATTATAACAAAAACAAAAAAAATATCTGCTCTCTGTAAGGAAAAATTTAAAAAAAAAATAATATTTTAACTTTTACTAAGGAATGTGTGTGTGTGTATGTATGTATGTATGTATGTGTATATATATATATATAGACACACACGTGTGTGTGGGAAGGGGTTGTTGGGTGTTTTTATTATTATTATTATTATTATAAAATTACAGTTAATTAAAGCTAGTTATATAATATGGTAATTCATTGTAAAGTTTTACTCCCAAATAATCTAGTCCTTTTTCACATTGTGTGGTATTATGTGTTATTTTACATAGTTTTCTATAGTTTATAGAGCTATAGCTAGGTACAAAAAAAAACAGGGAAATACATTGCTATAGCTCTAGAAACTATAGAAAACTATGTAAAATAACACATAATACCACACAATGTGAAAAAGGGCTAGATTATTTGGGAGTGAAACTTTGCAATGAATTACCATATTATAGAACTAGCTTTAATGACCTACTAGTTTTTAAGCGAACAGTAAAAAAAGTGCTTTTGAAATGTCCTTAAAGTCTCAATTAATTCTTAAATTTAACTAAAGAAAGAGGAAATGATGAATGGTTATCTTGACTACAGCATTAATATGTAAATGCCACTTGTAATAGTAGATAGAAAAAGTTTCACTAATTGTTGTATGTTATAGGATTGATTGTAAACAATTCTTGGAGAGCACTGTGTGTACTTAATAATTACATTTTTATGTCTTATTATTGTATGACTGTCGGAGTTAATATTTGAGAAGGTTCTGTGTTTATTTTTTGTAACAAAAATGTAGCTAAAATAGTCCACATCTGTTGTAATCCATTAGGCTTCTGCTTATGTCTTTATATTAATTGTAATACCATTATATGGTTGGGTAGTAACCCACATCTTTTAACTTTGTATTCACTGTAATTCTATATTCTTATTGACATGTTCTACATCCCCAAAAAAAACCAAATAAATAAAAATTATTCTTAGATATTTAAAATGGAATTGAGATTACAATAAAATCTGATGGCCCTTGGGGTAGGCATCTGAATTTTATTAAGCACTCATTAATGTATAAGCAATAAGGAAAAATCCACATTTTGTTACAAATAAAATTTGCATTAAAATATCACAAAATCTTGGCTCCACACAGTCGCTTATGCAAGTGTGCAGTTTTTATATAGCAATTGTCAAGAATTTCAGAGCACAACCTGACACCAAGAAGACATTTCGATTCTCTTGTCACCTGGTTGTCATTTGTTCTCTATTACTTGTGAGATAATATTCCCAAATATCTATCAATTTTATTTATTTATTCTTGTATTAATGATTGACAATGCACCAACAGCTGATAGGTTTAAGTAGGGGTTACTCAATAAATACAGAACAAAAATATAAAACACTTACACAGATAATTGAAGTAACACACACACAGACAGACAGGTATAAATATGTAAAAACAAGTGACATTCAGAGAGATGAATGGGTTGACGAACTAAGTCCGAAAGTGGCGCCAACTCTTGTGGAGGAGGATCTGGGGACTCTTTTTTGATACCCTTTCCTCCACAACTGGCGTTGCCCCAAGAACCCAACCACCTTCTACACTACGGCCACAAAAAACTCTACCACGGCATGCTGGTGTATCATCTTTAGGGTTGGCTGAATAGCTTGACTTTTTGTTAAGGGAAGTTCACAGCTTAAAAACTTGAATACCTCTTTCATTTGAAGGGATACTTGAGATTTAAGCTCCTCCCTACCCAAGTTCGCAGATATTCATTGGAGTTGACAGACATTCATTGCAATGTTACGGTGACTGCACAGTCTCTTTTTGTCGCCTAATTGGACAGAGGAACCCCCACATGCCAAGTTAGGACATTACCAGTGTCATATGCCAGTAAGTACCATGGGTGGTATATACACCAGCATGTCAGGCATTGTGAAACACACAGGCGGTACCAACCATCGTTGGTGTACTCTCCACTGTCATCGCCGTCTACCGAAACATGTGTACTGTCTTCAGGAGCGACCCCATAGGCAGTACACTCCTTGTGCGCTACACATCACCAACAACATCGTACTGACCAGACACATGAGAATATGCTGTGACTCAACAAATACCAAGTGTTTCCGATGACAGCTGCTTCCTGTATTGAGTTATAGTTTGACAACGCTGTTTCATCTCTCTTCCCTACAATTATTTTTGTAGATTTTGTGTTCTTGGGGAATGATTTGCACTTGGTAAGGAAACAACCTATTCCAATATTCCAGTGGGATGGTCGCCATCCTCAGGTGGTTGCCAGTTCATCCAACTCTGTACCAAGCACTGATGGCGACGTCCCAGTTCCCTACACAAAGATGGAAATTGTGGAAGAGGATGTGATGGATGAGAATAAAATACCTGTCATTGAACAAAATTTAAATTTTAATGAAGATTATGAAGAAAATGGTATGTCCGTGTAGTACAAAACTAGCTCTGCATGATTTACAGGGACTTTGACTTGATGATCTGTTCACCCAGATCACTGAACAGTGATGACAGGTGAGTATTAAATACTAGTATTTGATAGTTTGAGACACAATTTTTTTTTAATGCAGTAAAATTCCTATTTTTTGAGTGTCCTTGGTTCCCAAGAATATCACCGTAAGATCGCTGTTGTCGCAAAATCCAAAAATAACTTATTTTCACCCATAAAAATTAAAAAATTGTGTTTAAAGTGCGTTTTTTGCTTAAAGTTTGTGTTTAATTATGGTGTAAAAAAACATATTGCCTATTAAATGAAATCAATATTTCATTTATATGCAGACTTCTTCCAAACAAAATGTTACCCGATAAGCTTATATTTACTCTCCCCTTGTCATCAAAAATGTTAAAAACATTTAGCTGCTCAAAGTTTTATCGGGTAGATTATGCCCTTATTTAATCACCTCTGGCATAAAAACCAAATTAAATTTTATATTAAAATAATTAAAACTAACTTCTTATGAATGAAATGATGCCCCAGAACTATAAATAACCTCTTATCGCAGAAAAAAAGTTTAAACTGTGCGTAATTTTATCAATCGCTGTGTTCATTTCCATTTGCTTCTCGCAAGAAAACCAGAGGATCAATCAAAATACATAAATACTATTTTAATATTTAGGCTTTTAAGTATAAAATCATATCTCATCTACATAAATAGAAGTTTAAGTGCCACGTACTTCTTAGCAAGCTTTGATCAGTTTCAGGACCACGGCGTACTGTCATTTTCAGCATGTGTTAATTTATTTTCAGTGTCTTATTAAGTGAAAACGAGAGGAGTTATTATTCAAATATTATTTTAATTTGATGCTACATTAATTTGATGCAATATATTTCCAACCAGAAAAATTTTGAGCCTGTACAGGATGAAAAAAATACTTTTAGAGTAACATGATGTATACTTATGCGATACAGTAGCATAATAGGCTGACGCACCACAGGTGAAGTCATAATCTTCTCTAGCCTCCGTCACAGCCGCAACCCCCTCCGAGAAGAGACGTAGCCGCCACATGCCACAGAGTGCATCGCCCGAGGTTACAGAAGTGCTGCTTTTGCCTCCTGTCAGCCTGCAATCCACTCATTTCCTGTGTTGGATCATTTTCAGGAGATAACAATAGTTGCCATGACTTCTGAATAAGCCCTCGTATCCTCGTAACTAAAAAGTAGGCGAGTTGCCTATATCTATGAACTTCTAAAATATGTTCTATATTTTCAAGCGGAGTAAGATATATTTACTTTGTCAAATGAAATCATACAAAAAGTTCATAGTTCATTTCAAAATATTGCTTGTCTTTGAATAGTGAAAGCCAGTTGTGGTTAGCATTCTCAAATAACCAATTGAAATCTTCTGCGGACATTGTAACCAATTTCAGTACACGAACGTAACCTCACGTCAGTGGAGAAAGATCACCATATTTGTTATAAATGTTCTGATTTGCCCAGTGACGGGAACATAACCTAGGGTTTAAGATAACTGTTGGTTACAGTGAAATTAAATGCTGGTTATTCTTAACCATATTATCAAAACAATGATATGTCTTTAACCAACACTTAATTTTTATTCAGAATGAAACCAGGCATTGCGAAATCAGCCAAGTGTTGGATTCACTTATTACACAGAGTTATGTGATCTCTAGATTTTTTAGTCTTGGTATTTAGTAGGTAGTGAGTTCTTTTATGTAATAATTTTGTATCAAGCAGATCTGTTATAATTGTTGCTACAAGGTATATGAATATGCCAGAGTTTATGGAAAAGTGCTCTCGTTACCTGGAACATTCTGTATATCAGTTGGCATATGCAGAAAGGTTACCAATTGTGTATGGGTGCAATTAGTATTGCACTAAATAGTAGGAATATTGGGCCCAGTCGCACTGTGGTTAATGAAAGTAGGGTAAAACGGGTTCAATTCCTGTTGAAAATGAAGTTTTTCGTGAATTACATTGTGAAGGAAGGTTATATAGCAAGATTTTTTTTGGATGTGACAGGTTTGTAACTTAATACATATTTGAGTGTGAGGATCTTTGCCTTTTTTTTTTCATAACCATCATGGAAGCATAAAAAAATATTGACCCATTATAGGGACAGAGGGCATAGGATGGGGGGGGGGGAGTGACAACACAAATATAGAGAATAAAATGGGTCGAGAGAGATTTGGGTGGCACATGTCAGCAGAGGCCTTCAGCATCGATGAGAGTGAAGTGAGGTGGAGATGCAACAGTGACTGAATGCAGTGTTGAGGGCAAATGATGAGACACCTTGAAACAACCTGCAATGTCTGCCAAATTTCCTACTTTAGAAAATCACGTGAGACCATGTCAGGAATTGAACCCCGATCCGCTGTGGTTAGAGGTGAGTGGTCTTAACTTCACGTCTCATTGCTCAGAAGAGGAGGAAATGGGAAACTTCTCGTTTCATTATCCCACATATAAATCCCTGTCTGATAAATTGCCAGTCATCACAGCCTTGGACCAAATTGGGATGTCGGTAGCATGAGTAAACCATAAGCTAGCTAGAGCTTTGTAGTTTACTACTTACAGTATGAAACGCATAATATGTTCAGTTTTTGCTTGCCATTTCAGAAGCGTGTACCAGTGATTCTCTTGAAACAGAAGCTGTAAATTTTGCAGAATGGCAGGAGACTTCATTACAAGCTGCCGACAGCTCAAGATACACATCAGAGTTACTGAAGGAAACGCAATTAGAAAACGAAGAAGTTAAGAAATATATATTCTATTGGTCCTCTTGTCCGTTTTGGTCCTCCACTGAGAGATTAATGAAAATGCACATCCTCAAACACACCACTGGAAGCAGTGCGTCTGAATCTTCACTTTCAACTGCCGTGCTACAGCCGAGTTACTCCACTGAGAGTGTATGTGATCAGGCCGACGAGACCATGTATTCATGTGCGGTGGGTGTGGCAAAGTTTACAGAGAAGGAAAGCTTGGAATTGCATGTTTCTAGCCACGCCACTGAGAAACCTTCCTCTTGTTCTGATTGTGCAGCTAGATCTTATCAGGGAGAGTGTAAAATTACGATCAACGCGTGTTCATGTTCTGTGTGTCCAGCTAGGTTTCCTCAGAAAAGTAGTTTAGATGCACACATTTTGGTTCATAATGAAAAACCTTGCTCGCCTTCAGAGAGTGCAAGTGAGTTGCTTTCTGAGCATAAAGTCATTGGGGCAAATGGAGGTGTTGGCAATAAGCCAGTGTGTTCCTTGTGCCAAGGTAAGTTGTCCCACAAGCGTAAGGTTGGCAGGCCTCGTAAAAATGCTCCACTCGTATGTCCAGGGGAATTGTTTCGTAAACAGGAGGTTGTCAGACCTCGTAAAAATACTGTTGACTCGTATTCCTGTTCACTGTGTTCAGCTAAATTTTCTCGGAAGCATTATTTGATCTCTCATATGTGTAAACATTCTGGTGAGAAACTGAAAGTCTTCTCTTGCTCCATTTGCCCAGCTAAGTTCTCTCTCAGGAGTCATTTGGCTGGACATATCTTAAGTCATTCTGGTGAGAAGCCTTTTGCGTGTCCAACGTGCCCAGCCAAATTTACTCTCGAGAGTTACTTGAACACACACATCCGTAGCCATTCTGGTGAAAAGCCATTCTCGTGCCCTAAATGCCCAGCTAAGTTTGCTATGAAGTGGAATTTGACGAAACACATGGTTATTCACAATGTGTGTTCTCGAAAGAACTTGAAAGCACGTATTTTGGGTCGTATGACATGAAAATTTTATCTTTGTGTTTTAGGGCAGCACAGAGTCAATTTTCCTGGTATATTTTATATAAACCTACTTCTCTCAAAGTCATTCATATGGCCGCATTAATTTGATGTACTGAAGTTACTGAGTTATACTTGACTTTGAGGGGATGCACTGCCCACCTTGAAATGCACATTTAATATGATGGTTAGTTAGCATTCTCGTCAAGAAAAGATTTAGTCACACGGATGTTTCCAGGAGTTTACTGGGGGATTGAAGAGAGGTGGGAAAGGAAGTGATAAGTATTTGTCAGAATCAGTTCCGTGGTAGGATAATGTTACCAAAAATCCTTGATGTAATGAGGGACTATGTCAGATTAAAATTCAATTATTTTTTTTATTCCAACAGTATTCCTGATATGCTTCATGCACCGACCAAGTACCAGTGGATTACACTACACTGTACTAAAACCGGCATAACAGAATCTCTGTGAAGTTATTGAATCTGCAGTATCTGATGGTGATTTGAGAGAGTGTTTAATTAACTCTCTTTGGAATAATGATTCTTGACAAGATCTATGACATTTGTTACTTTTTTGTTCTGCATGATTATTTGTTACCAATGAGCATATCTCCAATTATTTTTAGCCTACCTAATGTTTATTGTAATATTGTATTTAGTTTCATGTTCTTAGAGTGTAGTAGTAGGTATATTTTTTATCGTCATGTGGACTTCTTAATGACTTTGTGCCATGCCTATGTATTGTCTGCACTGTAGGAAGGGTGATAGAAAGCAGTGTTCTAGCTTTAGAAAAATCAGAATTGTGAGGTAATATATATATTTTTATGTTTGATAAGGAATGAGACTATACCATGTCATTTTATGTAATAATGATGGTTGCGTAAGGTCTNTTTTAGAAAAATAAGAATTGTGAGGTAATATATATTTTTATGTTTGATAAGGAATGAGACTATACCATGTCATTTTATGTAATAATGATGGTTGCGTAAGGTCTGGAACCTGAATGGTGTGATGTGCTGGTGTAGTGATATTTCCACACGATTATGAAGATGGAAGCATGACTGCACCAACAAGTGTCTGCGTCACCTTCATTCTGATGAGTGCTTCTACTTACCGCTTGTGCCTGGTATGGGAAGGTGAAAATGATAAACATGATTTTGTTCTATCAAACACTGTACATCTCGATACCAAACACTCTTGTATGTTAAGCGTGGGTAAACCAGTTTTATTACCGCTACCTCATATTAATAGAGTAATCTGTTTTTGAAGTGCATGAAGTTGCAAAAGAAAAATGAAATTAACAACTTCTTGCGTAATGTGACGTACCTAGCCAGATAATAAAAAAACCATGAAAAATATGTTGAAAATTACAGTTACTTTACATTTCCTTGTTTACAACGCTTCTTCAATATATGGAACAAACAAGTAGTTGGAAAGTGTAAGCACCCGTTGTATTAATTGAATTGCAGTAGGGAATCTTTGCAAAAAGCACTTAAAGAAACTCTGATTCATGTCAAGAAAATGCTGAACGTGATGTGGAAACTGTAGTTGGTACCATACGTATACACAAGTGGTCAGGTAATTCGCGGATACGGACTGCACCACGCGAGTCTGTGATCAAAACTAAGTAGAAATATTTTTTGGTAAAAAATCCTAAGTCCCTTAGTTTACATGAAAATCTACTTTAAAGTAGATAAAATGGCTTCATATCATGTTAAGCTCAGCGTACAGCATCAACACACAAACCATTGAAACGTCATAACAGGTGTTCAAAGTTTGTTGGCACNGATCGAATTGCAGTGGAGAATCTTTGCAAAAAGCACTTAAAGAAACTCTGATTCATGTCAAGAAAATGCTGAACGTGATTGAAATTATTTATGTGGAAACTGTATTTGGTACCGTAGGTATACACAAGTGGTCAGGTAATTCACGGATACGGACTGCACCACGCGAATCTGTGATCAAAACTAGGTAGAAATATTTTTTGGTAAAAAATCCTAAGTCCCTTAGTTTACATGAAAATCTACTTTAAAGTAGATAAAATGGCTTCATATCACGTTAAGCTCAGCGTACAGCATCAACACACAAACCATTGAAACGTCATAACAGGTGTTCAAAGTTTGTTGGCACTACTGAGGTTGGCTCGTTCCCTTGTCGTGTGCCTTACAATTGGCTCGTTCCCTTGTCGTGTGCCTTACAGTTGGCTCGTTCCCTTGTCGTGTGCCTTACAACCGACTCATTAGTTGCAGCATTCCCACATCAACTCACCTTTACCTAATTGCAATAGCACATGTTTGCTGCAATGGTTTTTCGACATTTCATTTCATTTTTCTCGTAAACGAAGGGTCTCTTGCATTTTTACCAAAGAGTATTTTCTACGTAGTTTTGATCACAGATTCGTGTGTTGCGCTCCATGTCCATGAATTACCTGGCTTCTGTATATTAAAATTAGGCGAGCCAAGGAATTTGGTTGGAGAATACGTTAATGAAACTTACAGTCACCAATCGCACTCTTGTCTACTCGCTGGCAGTTAAACTGAATTGGGGTGCCAGAACTAGTATGCACAGGCAGTAGAAGTCCTCTAGTCTACNACTCTTGTCTACTCGCTGGCAGTTAAACTGAATTGGGGTGCCAGAACTAGTATGCACAGGCAGTAGAAGTCCTCTAGTCTACACTGAGGGGGAATAACTGCTGTGTGGTCAACACACTGTTGATGTGAAACCAAAACAGAAGATAGTTGATTACTGTAATGGCATGAACTCCACTCCTTCAAATGGGTGAGTATGTTGCCATCCCCCCCTCCTCCTCCTCCCCCCTCCTCCTAGTGCCAGTTGCCATTATGTGCAGGAAAACAAACCACAGGAATGTTCTTTCAAAGAGGAAGTGATAAAAGCACAACCTTTATCATAAATAATAATTGTTTCTCACATAACTAATCACTGCACTAACAGTATTAAACACGGGATGCTCAACATTTCATTGGTTGCTTGCTATATGCAGNTCACATAACTAATCACTGCACTAACAGTATTAAACACGGGATGCTCAACATTTCATTGGTTGCTTGCTATATGCAATAAAAACTTCATTATGTTAAGAAAACTGGGGAAAGTTCTGTGTGTATAACAAAGATTTTTTTATAAGAATGTTACTGTAATGGACCTACATGTTGGTGACTTAATCACTGTTCTTCAAGACAGTTATCTGANTTTTTTTATAAGAATGTTACTGTAATGGACCTACATGTTGGTGACTTAATCACTGTTCTTCAAGACAGTTATCTGATGATTCCAAGTAGTAGAGCGATAACATTTAATTCCTTATTATCAGCAACTTGTTGGCAAACTTTTATTGTTACGTTTTAAATTGCACCCTATTAATGCAAACACCTTAAAAATCTATGTAAAAATACTGTTGAGTATGCAGAGCTCAAGGAGTTATTTTTCTATTGCCTGGTAGAGGCGAAGATGCACAGGCCCAAACAAAGGAGTTTTTTTTTTTTGTTAACTGGTCACACTATATTCGATGGTTCAACATGCATAGAAAAGATGAGTCTCTGTCTGAGTATCACTTTCACAATAGCCTGCAATGTTCCTGCTGGATCTTGTAACAATCTTTGCAGCTCTCCATAGCCAAGACCATTACCATGGCTTCCACTCTTGAGGTTCTGGTTTCAAATCCCACGTAAACCATAGCTATTTTAAGATCCAAGTTAACATTTTATCAATTTCTAAGAACATCTTCTTTACTAGACTTCCGTAATATACCCACTAACATAACTAGACTTGGCTATTTTAATTCTCCGCCGGTGTGGGAGGTGTACGCATTTATTATTTCTTCGGGCCAGTTTTTAAGAAAATAATAATTAAGTAAACGGCTGTGACTCTGTTCTGCCCACATTTAGTTATCTGTGCACGTTTCGTACTCTGCATATTGTGAACTTTGGCTGTGAAATGTGTCACTTCAAGATTAAATAAACATATATAACAAATACTCTGGAACTGGAACTTATTTCTTAATTATTCGGCGTCCATTTTACTGAGTCTCGTGTTCCACCTCTGAGCTAGCAGTGGCAACTTACAGCCAGCTGTAACTGTAGCGCCCAACATTACAGGATGATGTTTACAGTGAGCGTTGTTGGGAAACACAATGTGTGCAAAATGATGTGAAGAGGGGAGAGGACAGCTGGAACAGCCTAGGCCAACACTCTACACGCTCCTTCATCCCCACCTGACATGAGGATGCCACACTGGTTGCTAGGCAACCATCTCACACTCGCTAACCATGCAAGGAGAGGGAACAGGGTCACCTGAGGACAGCCGAAGCTTATCCCTTGAAGCCAGATATATGCACATACATTTGCTTCTCTCTTCCCACTGTGCTCTTTTAGTTTATGAATGACATGCGCAAAACTTTCCTTTAATTTGGTAAATGTCTAACTTTTGGAGTGATTAATAATATTTTATTTTAAAAACTTGTGATTTTTTTAGACAGAGGCATATAAATATGTCTTTACAACCTTCAAGTAATTAGTAATTCAAAAGTGTCCCCGGATTTTTCCCTTACCACGTGGTGCTTGCCATCGGTTATGGACACTCTGTGTTTACGCATTATTTGGCAACAAAGGGCTGTTGTATATGCCCTTTCAGGACATCAGTTTATTCAGAGACATGTCTCTACTGAAATAAATTAATATTTCAACAACAAATCCTCCGATTTTCCCGCAAGAAGCCACTGAAAGTAGAGTTCGTTCACAGTAAAACTTATGCATCACACAATATTTCATCATTTTTTATGGCTATGGGAGGTCAAGCGCAAATGTCTGGGATATCATTGTATTCAGAATCAAATTATTTTCCATTCAAAAAANTATGGCTATGGGAGGTCAAGCGCAAATGTCTGGGATATCATTGTATTCAGAATCAAATTATTTTCCATTCAAAAAAAACATTGGTTTTATGCCAGAGACAATTAAACATGGACTTATAATAGACATCAAAATTAATTGTTTGATTTTGTGACAGTATACACGGGAACCATGGACAGTTGCAAAATTGGGGATGTACTGTAGGAGCGGAGAAACATTGAATTCAAGCAAAACTTGATTCTGTGTGAAAAATTGTAAAACACAAAAAACAGTTTTGATGAACTTGAGGGAAAAAAATATTTGAAATGTTCAAGCAAACTTTTGAGTAGAATATTTCAATCAGTGTTGCTATTTTGGAAGAGAAACCAAAACTGATGGTTTTCCACCTAGGGGCAAAGCTTTAAAATGCATGGGTTGCATGCAATCAGGGGTGGATCCAGGGGGATTCCCCCACCCACCCCCCGATATAGTCTTTTAAAAAATGTTTGCTTTTTTGGTATTTATAAATACATTACTTTTACAGTAACTGACCAGAATTTTTTACATCATATAGAATCATCACATTCAAGTTATTTTCAATCAATGCCAGCATTGAAATTGCAGAATGATGAGGGTTGGTAGGCATTTATGATGTCAACGGTACCAAGAGTTTTTTCTTGCCACCAACAACTATGCAGCCACACAGGTACGAACGAGCTCTCCCTCTACCCTTTGCACATCTCTCTCGCTAAGCTCACCCAGGCCGCACAGAGACTACGTTCTCATTTGTTTAGTGTGAGTTAGGTGTTACACGTACTTGAAGACGGATGCTGTTGTTGACTAAGTGCTGATGTATAAAGCTAGCGGGATGCTGGCCGGACTAAGATTTGGATCTTGGGTTCTTCCCGAATAAAAGTCCAATATTTGACCACTACGCCACCTCGCTACGTGCTAAAGTGAGTTGTTTGGNCTTGGGTTCTTCCCGAATAAAAGTCCAATATTTGACCACTACGCCACCTCGCTACGTGCTAAAGTGAGTTGTTTGGTAATTGTTGGATATCACTTCAATATTTTTTATTACATCTAAGTGCATATGCAACAATAAGTTGAAATTGAAATATTTTAAAGAATACTTCAACTGCTAATATAATTTGCTCTAGTCAGAGAAATGTATGTTTATATAAGTCACAGATACTAGACAACCAAGACTAATTTACCTGTATTACTTTTTTGAGACATCTCACTTACTAAGTTATTTTAAGATCCTGTTTACATCTCATACATATTGTTTTATATTTTTCTAATTTTTTTTTAATGCAGATTGTGTCTAATTTTGTAGCTTAGTAATCTATATGCGAATTAAGAAAGAATTTTACAAACCATATCCCATGGTTTTTAAGAATGTCTTGAGCTAGTTAGCTCTTTTTTTCGGACCAGCTGCGTAGCATTTTTAAATAACGAATACAATTTTAGGTTACCAATTCTCAATTTACTTTGTCCACAGTAATTAATTTACAAAACTTAGGAACTGTTCCATCTTAAACTAATAATTAACTTCTTGTATTTCAGTTAGTGCACTATTCAGGGACCGCTGGTTACACCATGCTCCGAAAATTGACCTAAGTCCAGCTGTTACTGTAAAAGTGCCATATAATATCCTTTTGCTCTTAACTTTTAACAATTATTTAAGGGCACTGCCTACCGGCTGGCAGCTGCAAACNTGCCATATAATATCCTTTTGCTCTTAACTTTTAACAATTATTTAAGGGCACTGCCTACCGGCTGGCAGCTGCAAACTTTAAATAGAAAATCCCATGTTAAGGAAATTCCACCTCAGTGCGTTAATTTTAAAGATAGGCGTTTCAAACAAAGTGTGTTCTTCACAAAAAAATTTATAATATCCCTATGAGCATGTATTTTCAATATAGATATACAGTATGTTTTTTCTTGTAAAACATAAATTTTAAAAATTCCTTGCAAAAATGTTATACATGTTATGGAAACATCTCCGCAGACCGNTGCCATATAATATCCTTTTGCTCTTAACTTTTAACAATTATTTAAGGGCACTGCCTACCGGCTGGCAGCTGCAAAATTTAAATAGAAAATCCCATGTTAAGGAAATTCCACCTCAGTGCGTTAATTTTAAAGATAGGCGTTTCAAACAAAGTGTGTTCTTCACAAAAAAATTTATAATATCCCTATGAGCATGTATTTTCAATATAGATATACAGTATGTGTTTTCTTGTAAAACATAAATTTTAAAAATTCCTTGCAAAAATGTTATACATGTTATGGAAACATCTCCGCAGACCGGGTTCAATCCCCGGCGGGGTCACTCCCGGATTTTCGCATGTGGGAATTATGCCAGNGGGTTCAATCCCCGGCGGGGTCACTCCCGGATTTTCGCATGTGGGAATTATGCCAGATGATGCAGCTGGTTAGAGGATTTTCTCGGAGATCTCACATTTCCTCGCCCTTGCATTCTGGTGCAGCTCCATTCTCATCTCATTGAACCCTAATTGGCTGTCAAGACCTCGTTTAGAGCCACCGAAATCTCTAAACTCAACTAAATTCTCTCTTACTTCTTAAGGAAACAAATATATGTGTGTAATTTTGAAGAGCAAGTAGTAGAATATATCTGCACAGATTTTGTCACTTTTGTTCTATAATTCAATTAACTTTTCTGCACCAGTGTATTTGTCTATTCTTGAATAGTTCATCCAAAACAGCAAGCATGTGCGTATGTATGTATGTATGTATGTATGTATGTATGTATGTATGTATGTATGTATGTATGTATGTATGTATGTATGTATGTATGTATGTATGTATGTATGTATGTATGTATGTATGTATGTCTATGTATGTATGTATGTATGTATGTGTGTGTGTGTGTGTCTATATGTATGTATGTATGTATGTATGTATGTATGTATGTATGTATGTATGTGTGTGTGTGTGTCTATATATATATATATATATCTACTATGCACTTAAAAAACAGCTACTGATAAGTAAGTCTGACTTAGGAAGGGTGGGGGGGGGCCCCTTAACAAATATTTGGATCTGCACCTTCATATGCAATGTTTAAAGAATGCTACGGCTTAATATATAAAAATGTTTGCATGCAAGTACTTCATTTTAAGAAATTAAATTTCTAATCTCTGAAGAATTGAGAAGTACATGATATCCACACCAACAAGATGGTTTATCTACAATTGTCTTCCCTACAGAGTCATTATGTACAAAGGGTGTAATTTGTCATGGTGGTAGACATTGTAGAGATGAAGACAAATACAGTATTTACCACATTGTAAGCTGACTTCTTTTTTACCCCATTTAGACCCTCCAAAGTCACACCTTAGNTTGTCTTCCCTACAGAGTCATTATGTACAAAGGGTGTAATTTGTCATGGTGGTAGACATTGTAGAGATGAAGACAAATACAGTATTTACCACATTGTAAGCTGACTTTTTTTTTACCCCATTTAGACCCTCCAAAGTCACACCTTAGTTAGAAACGAGACTGGCAATATTACATACTGTTCCGACCAAGTTTATACAAACAACATGATAAAATGGACAGTATATATTTACCAAATCCCATTACAGGCCTAATACTAATCTATTTTCATCCAAGAATCTCGGTTTTTGACAGCACAATTGAAAGAGAATTTCATGTTGGCTATTCTGACAGCACTGCATTTGCATTTCCACAACAAGCATAGGAGAAATATTTAGGCAAGAAAGAGTTCTTTGAAAAACATGTTTATGTATTTTATTTTATGTTGTTACAAAACAGCTGTTGTTAGTGGAACAAACCAAACTTCGTGCTAGTGCAAGTGTTTCAAACAAAATGGAACTCAAACCATTTGTGATAGATTCAGTTTCGCTTAGTTTCTCTAGTGCTAATGTCGCCATGTGCATTTCATGTTAATTAAAAATGCCGCAGATCTGTTGCAGAGTATTTTTTTAAAATTATTCTACATTAATTTTACGCAATATATTTTAAACCAAAGTAGTTGTGAGCCCATACGAGATGAAAACTTTACCTTTAAAAATATGTGATAGATTTTTTTTAGTGATACAGCAGCGGTATGCATGACTTATGTTGTCATCAGTTGGCCAGCGTGCGTGGCTACTTCGGAATCCACACTCGCACGAAACGAGATGTTTTTCATCTGTAAAGTACAAATATACAAACAAATTCCCAGAGTTTTATATTTTCCACGAGCTCTATATATATTTTTTAACATAACATATTTTCATGTGCAGCAATTCTGCTTTCTAACAATTTCAATTCAGGCTGTAATCACAAAGGCCTTCTGGGGCCGGCTCGTCATTTCGTTTTTCTTTTGTCCCCTCCTACTTTAGCGATTTTAAAAAAATGTCATTTATTTATTTAACAAAAACTATGCATCTTTTGTGATGTAATCATTTTTGCAGCAAATATTTATGTGAATGGTGATATGCATATGGTTATCCAGGCGCACTCAGTACTACGGTTAATTTATAAATAGCTTCATTGCATGTACGAACTACATATACACTACCCGATCTGGCCTTTTTGATGAGCTGATGCCACTTTTAATTGTGAAATGTATTAATATGAGTGAAAATGTGCTGTCTGATAATTTTCCTGAATTCCTAATACTTTACTTCCAAGTTTCACATATATGCTGTGACGTCCAAACTGCTACTGCGTAAGAACTATATTGACGTATTTAAGATGTTTAAACAAAATAACAAATGATGCTCCACAGTGGTATGCTGCGCTTACAAGCGCACACACCTAGCCACACGACTCTAATTGTAGGTGCATTCAGCGAAATGGTTGAGAGAGTTGCAAACGCAAGTTCAGTATTTTGATTAGAATAAAATTTAAAGTGTCTGTAATATTGAATTTCAATACGGATAATGTTTCAAATATATTGTGACCATGTAAATGGATTTGACAGGAAAATTGTAGTAATATTATGAATATACTACCTCACAAATCAAACTAAGACTATAATATAGTTAATTTTCAGTGAACATTATGATGTATTATTTCTGTTTGATAAGCAAGAAAGATGCAACTTTTCAAACAACATTTTCAAGTGAATAAACTATGGATCTTAATCAACTTATGTCCATTGCACTGATAAAAAATTCTACAGAAAAATCAATAATTTTCTCATCTATGTGTGAGCAGCTTGGCAATGTGTTTTGATGTAGGTAAGATTGACTGGCTTAACGTCTCATTGGCATTCGTCATTACAGACGAAACATGTTTTGACAGGTGGAAACTACATGGCGGTGGAAGGATACGTAGTCTGCTGGTTACTGCTTCAATATGAACTGTCAAAAAAAATGAGATTCTTTTATGAAATGGACTTAAATAATGTGGACCCAGTTCATAAAAACCGGCAGTTTTTCTGTCGAGTGCACCTCTTTTATCGCTTGGCTGGGTCTACTGAAAGAAGGTCATGGTTGATGTTGCTTGTATTGAGTAAAGCGTCGGCTTTCCTGGGTGATGCTTGGCAGAACTCGTTTCCTCCCCTTACACGACGGCTGGCAGGGTGGGAGCTAGTTGTGTAGCGACCAGCATGGTGTCTTGCGCCTTCCCTCTGGGTGCCGGCCAGATGGTAGGGGAAGGGGTAGATTGTTTCACTCCTCCCACCTTGGACGCTTCCCCTTCATCTCGCCGACCGTGAACAACGCCCGATCAATAACCTCCCCGCGTGCACGCGTGACATTAAAAATTCACCATGCATTCAGGCTCGTATTTTTTTTTTCAGAACAATTAATTTTATAAAGTAAGGATTTATTAGTGCACGAGATATAAATTGTTTATTTGAATACCAGGAAAAAAAGCCATTTTATTGTGAGACATGGATAACATTGTACCAATGCTTGGTCATAGATTAGAAATATTAATGTGAAATAACTTTGTAACGGACAGTGTTACATCGGAATTGTTGTACTGGAGAAGCTTGTGACTGTAGTGCCTTAAAATACTCCTGTCATAGTTGTTCTTACTGAGCTGCACCCTGCCCTTCTACATAACCACTGTCTCATCCAAGCAGCGGCATATGCACTACCAGGTTTGTTCCTTCACATGGGCGTCTGCGTAGCCAGAGTTCTAGCAATGGGGTGCAGACTTGGAAAAATTACATGGCTATTTTAATTAATTATGTCTTGTCCGTAGAATTAATTTGTATAGCATACTTGCCTTTAACATCGATTTATTTCTGAAATTGTCTTTTTGAAAAATGGTTTGATGTTTTGTAACAAGAAATGAGATGTATAATTCTGAAACAACATTTTTGTTACATTGAAAAAACATTACCTTATCCCCAAAAATGTGTACACAAAACATCTAGAAAATAAATACGTAATCTAACATCACTTTATTGTTACTTTATTTATGTTTAACATTTCTCCTTTACCTTTAATAAAATATTTTTGGTACAAATAGAGGTGTGGCAGTAAACTGGAAAATTCTTCAGATAAACTGAGAAGTTCTGTCTGCTGAAGTTCAGGAGAGGGCGAGCTGCAAAAGGCTTATCATGGTGCTGCAGCAAGCCTATGTGAGCTGGTCTCTGTCTTTGCTGCCTGCTATTATATCACTGCTTTGTACTCTTCCACTCTCTCGCATGGGACAAGCCAAGGTTGACGATGCAGAACAGCGACACATAACACTGCCCCTTCCTCAAGTCCGTTCGTCCTGAACAGACTGCAACATCCAGGCCTTCGTAGAGTGCCTGTCGGTCGGTCGATGTGGACGACCTTCGGCTTCGCCCGAGAGCCTTGACAACAGATCCGAAATACCACATCATTGATCTTATTCAGAATCGTGTAGGGGCTTGCCCAACATTTCTGTAGCCTCTGTGGGTTGTGCAGCCACACCAGTTGTCCCTGAAATACCTTGTCCGACATTCTCCTATCATACCTTGTCTTTGTCTTCTTCCTGTCGCTAATTATTCTCATGTGTTGAGTAAAATCATGAATGCCAACAAGTCTTACATAATTAGGGGCTCAGCTTCCTCTTCTGTTGATCGGCCAAACAGCAGGTCACTAGGAAGGCATAACTCTTCCAAACAGCATCCTTGAGGGTATTGCCCTTGTGGACTCTTGAACTACCGAGCTGTAAGCAAGAGAAAGAATAGCATCGTTGAAACCCAATCCTTTTGGTTGCTTGCCACAAAGTTAGACAGCTACTGCTCAAGAGAGTGGTTAAGCCTCTCGACCAGTCCATCCGACTGATTGTGTAAGACTAGCCCTAGTCGTTTTCACCGCTAGAATGTTTGTTCCCTACTGGAACACTGCAGCTTCAAAGTTTCCTCCCTGATCGGAATGGAATTCTCGTGAAAACCCAAACCTCGAGAAGACATGCTCTATGAGTGCATCAGCCACAGTGCTGGTTCGGGAGAGGAATGACCTCAGGCCACTTTGTAAAATACTCTTGGGCCACTAGGATAAATGCCGATTACCTCTCTGTGACAGACAAGGGACCCAGAATGTCTACTACCATCCTTTTGAATGGTGCTTCAATTTTGTATTTCTGGAGGTGACATTGTCCCCTGGATACTTCCTTGCAGTGCAGGTGTCGCACATTCGGCACCACTTACCAACATAATCCGGACAGTGAAGCCAGTAAAATTTCAGTCTTATTGTCGAGGGTCTTGTTAACACCAAAGTGCCCACTGGCTGCCATATTACGCATTTCCTTCAAGACTTCGAGAGCCCTCCATTCTGGAAAGACCAACTGTAGGTGTGTGGGTTTTCCATCCTTGCTTTCCCAGTTTCTGTAAGGTATGCCATTCTTCAGTACGAGGTAATTCCATTGTGCTCAGTATGCTTTGACTGCTGCGATGAGACTAGATATATCTTTCCATTCTAGTAATGGATGCAAAGGGGTATCATTTAGCTGATCTTTCGTACTACTTTCATCACTCCATGCGGGAGATTCATCACAAGATACAGAACTATGAATCTTTGTCGTCTTGTACCTTCAGCGATTCGCCACTCTTGTCATCCTGATATTCACAATGACGACAGAATGGCTCACATGACCTTCTAGAAAGTGCATCTGCATTGCTGTGAAGATGTCCAGATCTGTGTTGTATTTCAAAGTCGTATTCTTGAAGATGCTGTATCTACTGGGAGATTTGACCTTCGGGGTTCTTGAAATTAATTAGCCAGCATAATGAAGCGTGTTCGGTTCTTACAATAAAATGATTGCCATAAACATAGGGGCGGAAGTGTGCAATTGCCTTCACCGTGGCCAGAAGATTCCTGCATGTAAAACAGTAATTTCTCTCGGACCTATGCAATACCTTACTGAAGTATTATAGTGGTCTTTCCTTCCCATCCTGAACATGAGATACAGCTGCAATGCCTAGAGCACCAGCATCAGTGTCCAAAACGAACACGCCCTCACTTTTAGGGAAACCCAGGACTGGTGGAGATATCAGAATTTCCTTTAGCTTACTAACAGAATTTTCACACTCAGTGGACCAACGAAATTTCCTTTTTGCCTCAGTCATTTAATGCAGTGGCTTGGCAATCATGGCGAATCTAGGTACGGATCAATGGTAATAGCCACATAATCCCAAAAAAAAACTCCACACTTCAGTTTAGTCAAGTGTCTGCCAATTTCTTATTGCTTTATTCTTCTCGGGGCCTGTTCCACTTCCATGGGCCAACCCTACATATCCCAAGAAATTTATTTTCTTTTAGAACAGGTTTTACTTCTTAAGAACTATGCAGTTTCAATTTTGCTGTGGCCACTTTCTGGAATACAGAGTTTAAGCATAATATGTGTTCTTCGAATGTCCGTCCTGTCACAACAAACTTATCTAGGTAAACTTGAGAGATATTTAAAGGCAAAACTTTTTCCATCAGGTGGGCATTGCACATCCCAAAAGGCGTTACTTTGAACTGCTAGGTCCCTTTCCCATGGACACAAAATGCAGTCTTCTCTTGGGGCCGCCTCGCACAGTCTGTGCCCACTCTTCATGTTCAAAGTAGACAACCATTGCGAACCTCCTAGGCTGTTCAATGTGCCCTCTATCCTTGGATGTGGATAAGAGTCATTGCCGCATTATTAATCTGGTGATAATCTACACAAAACCTCAGAGAGCCATCCTTTTTTTTTAACAAGAACTATGGGGATGACCATGGACTAACTGATGGTTCTATCACACCTAGATCCTTCATTTCCTTCAGAACTCCCTCAACTGCCTCGTGCGAAGCTAGTGGCAGTCGTCCTGGTGGCTGCTTTATGGGCTTGGCATCTCTTGTATCAATGTGGTGGCAGGCCACGTTAGTCCTTCCAGTGTCATTTTGTCCACACCAGAAGGTATGCCTATTTCTCGGCAGTAATTCAGAGACAGCCTTTTCCTGGTGCAAGTTAAGATTTTCTCTTGCTTGTACTAGCAGTTCATCCATTACTTCTGGCAGAGGACATTCTATTGGAAAACTGTCAGATTTAGAAGAGACCAAAGTTCTTGCTACAATGACTACCTGGCAGGACACCAACCCTCTGCTGGCTCAATTAGAGCAAAACATCTTACGGATTTTTCTTGGCATCTGCCTGTAATGACAATTTCACTATAAACGGGCAGCACACTGGGCTGACAACAGAATACTGGGCACAGAATTGGGGAGGATAAATCATGCTCTGTTGACACCACTAAGTACTGCCTACCCGTAGCCCACCAAGTCCAGTGTCGATACAGCACCCCAGCCTACGTAGTACATCAAGCCCCAAAATACATTTGGTCCTCTATTTCTGATATATAAACATTGTACTCTATACTGAGGTCACCAAGCTTCGATATCACTTTCTTCTTACCTTTAACTGGTGTTGTCCCAGATGTTACTGTATTCAAATAGCACAGTCTCATACTGTCGTTAGTCGATTTCTGGGGGGAAGGCCCAAGGATGTTTGGTCTTACTATTGTTTTGGTCCCCCCAGTGTCGACAACCATCTGGCAAGAAATGCCATTCAGGCTCCCCTTCACCAGTATTGCATCCGAATCCTGTTTCACTGAATGCACATCCAAGAACATTGGGGCTGTCCCTCCAGCAATTACCAACATTCGCCCCACAAGGTAGGTGTTTACAAGTTTTTCGGATGAGGTGTATTCTCACCTGTCTCTCACTGCCTATTGTTCTGTTGCTGCTCTTGTGGGCAGTTCAGGTGCCTCGGCTGTCCACATGACTAAAACTATGGCCGTTTGGGTGGGGGGTGGCAAAGCTCTGTAGCTCAAGCCCTGGAAGCGATGACCATGTGCATATCCTGCAATGGATTCTTGATGCCATCATCATCTTTGTTCAGAGGCGCTGCCCATACCTGACGTCGGGGTGCCGCCCCGTCTTGCTGACTCCACCGCCAGAACTCGGGTCACGGTATTCTGCACGTTATGAGGTGATGCCAGATGTACCACTGGTCGCACCTCTGTGTCGGCAATGGCATCGATTAAGGAACCGACTGCGATGATGTCACGCGCCTCCTTGGGACACCCTTCCAGGGTTAGGTGGTAGAGCCACACAATGTCTTGCCATAGCTCCTGCAATGCCTCTCCCGGTCGCTGGGTGCGGCCTCACAGTTGGGCATGGTAGGCATGTCGCAGGTATCGTTTGCTGAAATGTAGCTCCAAGGCCGACACCAGTCGACAGTCAATGTCGCTCTGGCAGAGATTTCAGTATGCTCAGTGCGGGGCCTCTCGGTAAAGCTGCGAGATATTAAGCCTGCTGTTCGGCTGACCAGCCATTCGGGGTGTCAAGTATTTCAAACTTGTGTTGGTATTGATTTATTTACTTATTTATACACGCACAAAATTCAGCATTGCGGCCGGTTTACAATTTGACATGTACAATTAATTACAGACACTTTCACAATAAATAATTCCCACCAAGAAGTCTGGCCATAGTAAGGGGCGGGCTTAATTGAAACCCAATTCCCCAGCCCTGGCTGCGTGACAGCAATGCTAAATATCTGCAGAAATATCCTTCGAGGTTGCTTCATTGGTTATAGCTTGCACAGCTTCCCCACTTTTCTCGGCTGTAGATGTGGTGGTGGAACTTCACTACTGAAGAAACTCCTGCCATTCCTTCTTCATCTTACTTATTTCCTGTTTTATTTCATTCTTGACACTCTCCGATCTTTCATTTACACTGCCCACTTTTTAATTTATACTTTCAACTTTCTTGTCCACATCGTCAATTCTTGTATTCAGTAACTCACTAATGCCTTCAATTCATCTGTTTGCATGCTCATTTACAGTCAACTTTCCCATTTACATTCTTGTTTACCCTTTCTTACACACTACTAATTTAAGTATCGAGACTGTTAACACTTGTGCTCATTTGTCTATCTAATCCATCAATTAACGCAGTGCTTGCAGATCTACATACATGTTTTCTAGTTACGTTCGCTGCAACAGTTGTACGAAACAGTTAATATTTATAATTACTAGTCTAACTTCATTTACAATTGATTGATTAATAATTGCTTACACCCCACCTCTGAAACCAGTGTTTCAAGATGCCTGAGGAGCGTATCAAAGTTCGTAAGGGATGGAGGTCCTAATAAAAAAAACCAAAATGGGTTTTAAATTATTCACACAGATATTATTTACATCATTAATCTATCTCCACTGTATTCTTTGTTATTTCTCAATGAGTGCAGTATTTAATGTCCATCTCAACTCCAATCATAGTCCTTCTCTATGTCTCCATTCTGTTATAGTCTTAACTCACATTGACGTGAACCACGCGTCCACGACCGCCTTGTGCCCACTCTGACCGCCATAGTCACATAAATTGCACCAGCCGCACAAGAAACATCAGACCAAGAGTGCGTAGTGCAGGTTGACATTAACGGAACTTGTACCTTCTTGCCAACAGGTACTACATGATTCAAGAGGCCATCCTACTTTGTTTATTACAAGAGGTAACTCTTGTAATAAATTAGTAGGCGATCTGAAACGGTGTTTACCCCAAAGCCACAGCCGTTGGGTGCACGGGTCATTAGCCGTTATGTCGTAGCACCTCGCGCAGCGACATACGATGTAACGTACCGACAAGTGGAGTCAACTGGCCTGTCAGCCACGTGGATACACTGTAGCCAGTGAAATAGTTACAGGAAATGAAATATACATACTTTTCAAAAGAAAGCATAATAGTGTATTCAATGTCTAATTATAAGAGAGTAATCGTGTTTTCATAAAGGGAGATTGCCTATAAAGGCCTCCATCATAGTAACATTTCATTTAGGGTGGTGACACTCCCAGTCAATTTAATAACATCAACCATAACAGGCATTTGACGAGGACCACTCCTGTGTGGTCCTGCACGGCCATTGTCATCACATCATCGGCCCACAGTCGCTGCACCAGTGCGGCCCGCGGAACACACACAACATGACCCGATACCGAGTGTCTGTGGTGTCCCTAGAGATATGTGCGTAATAAGGATAGGAATAAAGTGTTAGAATGTGTATTAAATAGCATTTGAATTTATCACCCAAGGGCAAATGTTCGTGAAATTCGCCCTTAGGGGATTGCGAAGTAATCGCAGAATAAATGCACGCCACATACATATTTAATGAGGTGTAGAGTACCAAGGCTAGGGTGTTTTAAGTGTTCTATATAATTTTCCGAGTACAATTGTGTGTGAAATCAAGTCAATTAGTGACGTGGGAAATAATTAGTCTTTCTTTCAACCTGACCGCTCGGGTTGTAGAGTGCCCCAAAACTTAACAGATCTAAATTTTCTTCGTGCTCCGCAAAGCACCACATAATCATGTTTTGTATTTAAATTAGTGCTTAAGAAAGAACTCTGAACTCTCCTCAAGCTAAGGGATGTCCGACCCATATATTTAAGTGTTTTGTTATATATATATATATGTTGTACATGTTAATGTAATGAGGTCACTAAATTAAGATATCTCAAGAAGTTGATGTGGTCAAGCAATGGCTTGGAGAAATACTCGTCCCTAGTTGGGAAAGCCAACTTTATGCGTGGTGTTACCAGAGCTGATAATGTAGGAAATATGTGCCCGGCGCCACAGCCCTGCAGTGAGCTGATTAAATGAGGGTCGTTTCGGTCGTCAGCCTAGGGGACTCTGGTTAACACTCTGTCACATATGATGTCTAGGCTGTAGGCCGCCTCGAACGCCTTAATTAAATTACAAATGAAACACTTACGATGCTTGTGTAGTTATTTATTCCTTGCGACTCCTTAATGAACACACACAACTTTAGTACAGAACGTGGCCTTAGCGGCTAGGAACGGCGACCATGTGGCTTTGTAATGTGAAACGCGATTGTGTGAAAACTCCGATGAGAGTAACGTTGCTCTCCCCTCGGCGCTATAACAAATAAAATTAATGATCCGGTTCATGAAGTGAAGTCTATTGCAGTGAATATGAGTTCAGCTTAAGATGTCAGCACCGCAGGCCCTTGCGGAGCGAGAGACTTACACGTCTTGATGCATTCAAGTGCTGAAGAGAACTGGGGGGAAGCATGGGATGGCTTCCGCTACCTGAGCACAGCCTACGCCAAGCGGCGAAACGATGAAGCACAATATACACTAAAAAAATGATTATGAGATGGAAGTGACATGAATTAAATTAACCTAAGACAACATAATTTCTCCTTATACAAATACACAATAAAAATGATTATATTAATCCTAAACATTTCCATTGTACCAGCCACAGTATTGCCAAGTGTACGTCAAATGTCCCTGGCTGTGGTTGTGTCGACTGTCTTTCATGATGACAAGTATGATATTAATTATATAAACTGATACAATAACAACACTGATGCAATTAGATACACTGAAGCTATTATGTACACTGCTGCAATTATGAACACTGATGCAATTAATAACACTGATGTAATTAGATACCCTGATTGAGTACACTGATGCTATTATGAACACTGCTACAATTATGAATACTGATGCAGTTATAAACACACTCACTCGTGCCCACAAGCCCGTCGGTGGGGTGTGTTTGGTGTAGTGGACACGACTGAGGCAGTCAGAGTGGGCACAAAGGAGCTCGTGAATGCACATTTAATGTCAGAGTGGCGCAAACTCTCTACAAGGAAGCTGCTCGCACGCGCCAGCTCCAACAGTCTGATTCCACGGGTCTTAGGAGCTGCATATATGTCGCATCGTGGGGGTCTTTCATACTTTGTTATGAACATTTAACTGCAATAGTTTAACGTAATTTGCTGGAACTTTTATTTAGTTTAAACAGTCTTACCCGCTTTCGCAGCACCCTTCTGTCAGCTCCATTTACCGACCCCATAGGTTTAATTACTATTATAGGTTTTTGTGTCATTCTTGGCCTTTTTGTACAGTAATGGCCGCTGGTAGGCCTTCTGAGTCAGGCCTGCTTTAATTTGAATTGTATATGTTGAGGTTTAATGAATAAAGGCCTTTTAATAAACGAAATGTTTTATTATACTTTAACAGCAAAACTGATACAACAATGTTGACCGTTATATATTTATCAACTAGAAAAAACCAAACACTACACAGTGTCGCCAACAACTTAAAACTGAAGTTACCATTATTATTAATAATGTAACGGTATAAAATTGTGGGGGAGAGTTACATTTACAGTTCTATCGTATATCTTATCTGACACAATTATATCTTATTTCTATCAAACTTATGTTGTGAATAAATTTGTAGAATGTTTATTATCTTGACTTAAAGCCTTAGTGAGTATGTCAGCTGGCTGTTCACTAGTTTTCACATAATGAAGGCAGATCTTATTATCTTTAATCAAATCCTTTATGAAGTGATATCGTATATCAATATGTTTGAGGCGCTTAACAGTGTCTGTGCCTGCAATAAAAATGGCTGACTGGTTGTCACAATACATACTTACTGGACATACATTTGAGTAACCAAAATCACTTAACAAGTTTATCAGCCAACAGGCTTCGCTTCCTGCCATACTCACTGCAACATACTCAGCCTCAGTTGACGACAGACTGACTGATACTTGTTTCTTCGAGCACCAAGAAATCAAACAATTGGAAAACTTAAATAAATAGCCTGTGGTAGACTTTCTGTCTTTGAGATCACCTCCCCAATCAGCATCACAATATCCCTCTAGGACATTATCTTCACACTTGAAAACTAACATATAATTTAGTGTATTCTTGACATACCGCAGGACTCTTTTTAATGCAGTTACTAACATATCATTTGAATATGTTTGAAATCTGCTCAACATTGAGACAGTAAAACATAAATCAGGCCTAGTACTTGACACTGCATACATAAGGCATCCTATAACTTCTCTACAATATTTTTCAATATTCTCATCATTACTTTTATTACAATTTTCAAGTATTTTAACATTAAAGTTTGGGTCAATAGGAGTTGACATAGGTTTACAGTTTTCCATATTAAACCTTTTAAGTACATTTTCTAGGTAATTTCTTTGGCTTAATTCAGTAATCCCCGTTTCTAGATTTTGGTTAACATTTATACCCAAAAAATTGGTTACTAAACCTAGATCCTTCATCTTAAATTCTTTGTTTAGGACACTTTTAAACTGAACAATTTTCTCCTCATTTGTACCAAATATTAACAAGTCATCAACATATAGCAAAACAAACATTTTATCTTTACCATTGCACCTTTTGTACAAGCATGAATCACTTTTTGAACTAACAAAGCCTTCTCCTGTTATAATAGAATTAAATTTATTATTCCAGGATTTTGGTGAACTTTTCAGACCATATAGAGACTTGTTTAATTTTGCAATATTATTATTACCCGAATAAGCCCCTTCCGGCAAACGAATAAATACATTTTCATTTATTTCTCCATACAAAAATGCTCCCGTTACGTCCATTTGATAGATTGGCAATTTTAATTTGGTTGCTATAGCAACAAAAAGTCTAAATGTAGGTAATTTTGCAACTGGAGCATAGATGTCATTCAGATCTAATACATCATCCTGTTCAAACCCTCGGGCAACTAATCTAGCTTTATACTGTTGAACATTATTTATTGTCTTTACTTTAAAAACCCATTTACTACTCACTATTTTCTCTTTTGCTGGTGCTTCACATAAATCCCAAGTGTTGTTCTCTTTCAGTGTCTCCAGTTCTCTATTGATAGCTTCACTCCATTTACAAGCATCCTTTCTTTTCATTGCTTCCTTGTAAGTCACTGGATTATCATCTTCGCTGTAGATGTTGTTGCATTGATAAAATTCGGTCTGTTTCCTTACACGCTTGCTTCGTTCATTTCCATTTTGTAATGGTGTGATTACGCTTTCTTCTTCACTTGTACATGGTTCATATTCACTTCCAGATTCATTTTGAGTTATTAAGCTTTCATTCATGTTAACCAGAGTTTCTTGTAAGTCTTGGTTTCCATCAACTTTATCTACTATTTGTTTCAACTCGTTCTCCAAATCAAGTGTAACTTGGGGTTCTTCCCTTCCTTCTTGTTTCTGTTCTAAGAAAACAATATCACGCTTTGTCTCTACAGTATTTTTCTGTGGGAAGTATATCCGGTAACCCTTGGTATCTTCGCCATATCCGACCATCAATCCCTTGTCTCCTTTGCTATCCCATTTTCTTCGTCTTTCTTTTGGAATGTGTACATACACCGGTGTGCCGAAGACTTTTAATTGTTGAATATCGAAACTTTTATTGGTCCATACCTCATATGGTGTTTTTCCTTCAACTTTACTCTTACCCGTTCTGTTCAGAGTAAATGCAGCAGTATGTACCGCTTCTGCCCATAGTTTCTTAGGTAAACTCTTTGCATGTAAAATTGTTCTTGCCGCTTCAACCAAAGTTCGGTTCTCTCTTTCGGCCTTTCCGTTTTGTTCCGGAGTATATGGTACTGTAGTTTGATGTGTTATGCCACGTTTTGAGAACATTTCACTCACTTCTTTATTCACAAATTCCAGCCCATTATCACTTCTGAACAATTTTACTTTGTTCCCAGTTAAAATCTCCGCCTTATTAATGAAATCTTCTATGCAGTTCTTCACCTGATGCTTATTTTTAATGAAATAGACACTTCTATAATTTGAGAAGTCGTCCTTTAACACTACGAAATACCTCGACCCGCCGACAGATACCTCCTCCATGGGACCGCACGTGTCCGCATGGATTAATTCACATGCTTTAGAAGTACCATTTTCGCTGTTATGAAAAGGTAATCGATGAATTTTTCCCTTCAAGCAGCTTTCACAGGTTGGAGCAGACGTTTGTTTCACATTTATTTTCCTTGTGGCAAGTATTTTCTTCACATAATCGAAGTTTTGATGAGCCAATTTTTCGTGCCACACATTTAAATCATCGTTTGTAGTACTAGCTACGCTCGCAATATCATTTTCATATCGGAAATCCATATAATACGAGCTCCCAATTCGGTTTGCAACCGCCAAAACTTCTTTGTTTTTATAAAATTTACATGAGCTGTCACTTGTCATTATGACATAACCTTTGTCAGTCGCACAATTCATAGAGAAAAGGTTCGTTTTCAGTTCGGGAACGTAAAGAACGTTGTCTATGTTTGTGTTGATCCATTCGTTCCCATTGTGCACTTTTACCGCCATCTGCCCACAGCCTAACACACTAATCGCTTGCCCATTGCCGAGAATCACAGATTTCTGTGAAACAATTTGAAATGATGAAAATAACGCGCGATTGTTACACATATGTTCACTGGCCCCAGAGTCAACCAGCCATTTTGACTCTTGATAATGTTCATATTCTGCGTTTGACACGACAAATGCATTACTTTCCTTACTGCCCCTGTACTTCCTAAAGCGACACTGTGCCTTATAATGTCCGAACTTTCCGCAATAAAAACACTTATTACTGTTACTGTTATTGTCTTGTAATTCACTGTTATTCACTTTGCTTCTGCATTCGCTTTGGAAATGCCCCAGTCTGTTGCATTTGTGACACTTTATGTTTCTTCTATTTTTAACAAAGAATGCAGATGAAGCTTGTTGAGACGCTTCACCCTTCTCCTGCACCCTTTCTTCTTCCACCAGAAGCCTGGCTATCAGATTATCCAGGGTTTGTTTATCGTCTGGCGCCGACTCCCACGCCGACACAAAGTGTTTGTACTCATCTGGCAACGACATTAGTACCTTTGTAATAACTAACTTGTTTGATATTTCCTCTCCCATTTGCTTAAGCTGATTTTGCAGCTCCTGTATTTTTGACAAAAATACTGACATCTCAGTTCCTTTTTCAAACTTAAACTGGAAAAATCGCTGCTGTGTAATATGGATGCTTGTTTCCGACTTTTGCTCGAAAACACTTTGGAGTTTACGCCACATTTCAGCAGATGTTGTGCAAGAAATTATATGCAACATGACTTTCTCCGTCATTCTGGTAACTAGTAGTGTCTGAGCCTTAGCATCTTTTGACTCCCAAGCAGCATGTTCAGCCGCTGCCTCATGTTTTATTTTCTGCCCCTCAAATATGTCGAGCCATCCTTGACCTCGTAGCAATACCGTTGTTTGGAACTTCCACAGGTTCCAGTTGCTAGGTCCTTCCAGTTTGATCACACACTGATTTCCTTCCATTTCGTTGTCCTGCCTCGCTCAATTTAGAGAATGAACGAGTATTACTCCTTCTTGGCGCGGTCACGTATAACCTCACTTTTATCGCGTGCCGGCACCAATATTTTCGCCGATATTTCTACCCCTTCACAGATTCTATGCAGAACTATGTGTCTGGGCCCATAACCTGTTGAGGTTTAATGAATAAAGGCCTTTTAATAAACGAAATGTTTTATTATACTTTAACAGCAAAACTGATACAACAATGTTGACCGTTATATATTTATCAACTAGAAAAAACAAAACACTACACAGTGTTGCCAACAACTTAAAACTGAAGTTACCAAATAATAATTATTACATTGCCATATTTTAACAGAATATATGTAACTGTGTACATTGTTCGGCAATACAATTTACTTGAGTTAACTGAAACTTGTGCATTCTTATTTAGTGTTGCATTTCAGGCCCTGGCCCAATCCAGGAAGTCATCGACGCCTCAAGGATGCATCCTTCATTTATAAGGTAAAAGGTAATACTAAGATGTGCTGGGGGGCCTGAATACCCCAGCTATATATTACATTTTCCTGTAAATTTTTACTGTGTGTATCAACGGATATAGCCACGTGGTCGTTCGGTCCACGATCCTGAGAACTGGCGCACATTCTATTCGAAGTAGGATTATTGTGTAATATTATGACTTTTCTTAACATAGTCGCCGGACGACGTCTGCATTACTATCCCCGACCGCTCATGTAACGATAATTCCTTCCCACCAGTTGAGAGTCGCATCCTCTGTATAACTTAAATTTTTTGATAATACAGATAGAAAAAAATAACTGGTGTAATTAGCACCCTAAGTATTCACACACTTGTATAACATCTCAACAAAATTGATATTACCTAACACATGCATTTCCTTCTCAGATTATAAGAAATGTCGAACAACAATAGTTTAAGTGTTCACATAAGAAATAACAACCTATACAATGTACAATAAAAATGCTTAGTTATGTCAAAATGTGAACAGATTCTGAAAAAAATCCTTGCACTTATTTCTGAATACTTTTCGTGTCACACTGACACCGATATAGCTCTGCAGCCCTTGAGGACTTTGTTGGAATGATCCTGTCCCAGCACTGCATAGCTGGCAGTTGGGCAAAATACGACTTGTGTAACCTTGGATGTGGATCCCAGTCACCTCAGACGAGCATTCCTTAGGATGACCATTAGTGGCACTTGACGAAATTGATCCACCATAAAATGGTTTCTCCACTACAGTATGAGGAAGCCCATGGAATTGACCCTCCTCGTCACACTAGAGGTGTGTCCCTGTGAGCTCAGGAATTGGAGACTTGCTTGCTTTTCTCTCTTCCTCTCCAGCCTCAGGAATGGAAGATGTACTTTATCTTCTTGTATATGCTGCATGTTCCACTAATGGAGGTGTCGACACCTTCCTCAGGAAGTTTGTCACTCCTCAGGCACCATTTGCATAGTTGGTCAGTGTGTGTCATAGATACAATACCACTATCCAGCAATTCCTTATAACACATTTTTCCTTCATGTGTCATAATAAGAGCTGGTCGCTACAGTTCTGGGTACAAATGGTTGAAAACTGTTTGAAGCCTTCTGATGAACAGCATATCTGCTGGTGATTTTACACTAGTGAGCCTGGGAATATTTCTGCCCATTAACAAGTATCTGAGCAACTCAACTTCGATTTGTGTACCAATCATATGTAATGAATTTTTGGCAGTCTGCACTCCTCATTCTGCCATACCATTGTTGGCTGGATGGTAAGGTGGAGTCAACCATTGTGTTCAAGTTATTTCTGGAATTCTTCTGACCTGAAATTGGTGTGATTATCTGACACAATATACTCCAGCAACCCACGGGTAACAAACAGGTTACGCAAGATTCTTATCTCAACTGCAGTTGTCAGTGAATTCGTAGGAATTATTTCCAACCACTTAGAGTAAGCATCTACCACAATAAAACTCTGTCCTTTGAGTGTTCCAAAAAAAAAAAAACTATATTTAATATCTGTCATCTACCCCTTGGCTTGGAGAAAATGAATTTCTCGCACAAAATGCATTGTGTCTTGTCTGCTGGCGAAGCTAGGAAGAACCCATCAACAGTTCAATATCTGTACCCAAACCAGGCCACCGAAAATAGCAT
The DNA here is from genome assembly GCA_002778355.1 of Clitarchus hookeri. Taxonomy (NCBI): domain Eukaryota; kingdom Metazoa; phylum Arthropoda; class Insecta; order Phasmatodea; family Phasmatidae; genus Clitarchus; species Clitarchus hookeri. The sequence goes on from NQII01001155.1 coordinate 317,432, forward strand.
CTTGCAAGTTCCTTAATGTGAACCACGCATCCACGAGCTCCTTGTGTCCACTCTGACCGCCGTAGTCACCTCTACACCAGGCCGCAAAAACCACATCAGGCCAAGAGTGCGTAGTGCAGGTCTACAAGAACAGAACGTACACCGTCTTGCTGACAAGGATTATGCAACTCAAAGAGACTGCCCTACTCATGTATTACTAGAGGTAACTCTTTTAATAAGTGGGTAGGCGATCCGAAACTGTGTTTTCCCCAAAGCCACGCCCATTGGACGCACTGGCAATTGGTCGTTGCTTCGCAGCAGCTCGCACCACGACCTATGATGCAGTGCACCACCAAGTGGCGTTGAACTGAGTTGTAGGCCGACGCTGAAGTGCCCCCAAAGTGTGCAGCATTTTTACAAACACATTAAAAACAGTCACCCCATTCACATCTACAGTCAGGAGTATATTTTATTGTGTGAACAGCATCAAGCATGGCATTCCACACCCCTTTGCCCAAGTTGACTCGTCCATCCCTCCAGGAGACAGCCACCTGGCAACACTGTAGCTAGTGAAATTCAACCACTTTTCACGAGAAACAGTCTCATCATATGGCATAAATAGTGCAACAGTAAGTACGTGACCACATTATCAACAAACTGACGAAGATATCCAGGGCCCCCTGGGCCGTCTACCGAACGATCCTCATCATTAACTCTCCACTGGGTTATGGTGCCAGGCAATCCAAAACTCAACAAGCCCTGGGTATGGGTAACTTCGACCACGTCATCCATAATGGCTACAGCTCCAGGATGATGAAGTTTTAAGTCCTCAAGAATGGGGTTTCGGAGTGCCTTATGCAGAACCACTCGATTAGCCCCCAACACACAAGCTCTGGACAAGGATAATTCATTCTCCATCCATGCCTCGACTTTGCACAATTCTCTGTCCATCTCAGTTGCCTTGGCAATATCTACTGTCTCATATGATGCATCTTCTGTTAAAAAAAAAAAATCTCCACATCAGCAGGATTTGGCGAGTTTTCCACTATGTCGGTCAAGAGTAGTCTGCTGAGTGTATCTGCATTTCCCAACTGGCTGCCAGGTATTACCTCAGATCGTACATGTAGGGCGAAAGGAACAGTCTCCATCGTAACATGCGAGGTGATAACAACCCTGGTATTCACTTACTTTGGTCAAACACTGCCAATAGAGGTTTGTGATATGAAAATATTGTAAAACTTCGTCCTAATAAATACTTTTGAAATTTATTAACTCCATATACCAAAATCAGACCCTCCTTGATCAAACTGTGCATAGTTCAGCTTTTGTGATGCAACTGAAATAGGTAATTCTTGACAGGTCTTCTTCACTATAATAGGCCAACAATGAATTAGATTGCAACAACTGCTTACATTTGTGAAAGGTTTTTCTTTCATTTATTCAAAACTTTCAGTGCACGTCTCCAACTTGTGCAAAGGTTCCACTACACGGGTTTGCCCTTTAGGAAAGACCCGTAGAAATTCAGCCAGCCTAAGAAAGCCTTCAGTTGTTTTATTCCTGGGTTGTGGGGCTTCATAGAGTGCACGAACCTCTTCACCACCTCGTTTAATACCCTTTTTATTCACTATAAACCCTCATAACTTTACTTCAGACACTGCAATTTTGTAATTTCCCTGTTTAATGCCATTCCAATGTCAGTCATTCCACATAACACATCTTTTAGCCTTTAATCTTGTTCCTGACGGCTTGACCCACCTATAACTTGATAGAGGGTGGTGTCCTGCCCTCTAGACCATTCGCCATGTGCGCATCCACCGCAGACTAGTGTTGCTGCAGCGCACCACAAGTACTTACGAGTGTAGTGCATATGTGTGAAAGTGCAGTGCAGTGCAGTGCAACCGCATCCCCCCCTCCCGGGTGGTCGAGGGTGTTTTAATGGCAGACCCAGCGTCTATAATTTGTAGGGTAATTCAAAAGCAAGTATTTACAAGGAATCAAATATTTACAGTGTGAAGAAACAATATCGTCGATACTAGCAGTTTCAAAGGTATTGAGAATCAGAATCAAAGCATCCCTACCCAAGAACTCAAATATTCAGTCAAAAAAGGAGGAAACAAGTAAAAATTTATTTTATGGAAACTTAAAATATCCCATATTAGATAAGATTGCTATGCAGGCACTTAAAGTTAAGGTTCGTAATAACACATGTAGACAGTGTTTCCACAAGTATTTAGTAAGCTCGGTATGGTATAAAACCGTATTCCTTGAAAACACTGTGAGTGGTGCCTATCTTCTTATTGGAAAAAATGGCATGGATTGTGCAGAATGGTGGGACCTGGTGTGATTGCACCTGTTGATGAGCCTACAAAGTTCTGTGCACCAAAGCTGGAGGTAGCAAAAGGGGAAAGTGTATGAATATTGTGCGTTTTTACTTAACTGAACATGTATTTAGAAAGAAGTGTTTTAAATACATTAGCACTGCTAAAAGGTGCGAAAGTGTTCAGTAAACTAGATGCTAACTCCAGATTCTATTAAGTTATGTTAAATGAGAAGAGTCAACCCCTGACTACTTATATAACTCCATTGGGAAGATACATGTACACAAGACTATCCTTTGGACTGAATGCAGTCCCAGAATACTTCAACTCATGATTGCACAAGTCTTGGAGAATGTCCCTAATGTGCTTCATCATGTGGCTGAAACCCCTAGTTTTTGGAGAAACAGTAGAGCAGCATGATGGAATTTTGAAGTTGAGACCTAACCAGATGCTGTAAGCATAGAATAACCATAAACAGGTCTTGTGTTTTGGGTGTGAAAAAAGTAACATTCCTAGGTCATGTTATTTCAGCTGAAATTATATCTATACAACCTAGTAAAGTCTCTTGTAAGAAGGCTAAGGGCAAGGCAGTGTTATTGTTTTCTGGGTATGGTGAACTATGTAGGAAATTTCAGTCCAAGTGTTGGAACCATTGAATGACTTACTGTAGGAAAACCAATTGTATGTGTGGGGTTCACATCAGCAGGAAACCTTTAAAAAGATCAAAGAACTCATGCTTCAGGCACAATGCCTGTTACACTTTGACTCTGAAAAGAAACTGGTTGTTAGTGAACATAGTTCCTCTTATGGATTAAGCTGTGCTTTATTGCAGATAAATGATACTAAAGAAATGTATTATGGTTCGCGTGTCCTCTCAAAAACAAATATATGTATGCACAGATTGATAGAGGCATTGGCAATAACCTGGGCATACAAAAAATTCCAGGAATATCCTTGGTTTACCCGAAATTCTGGAGACTGATCTTAAACCACTAGTTCAGATCTTGCAGTGATATTGTGTGGATGAAATACACCTAGATGTTAGAGATTTGGTATATGGCTAATGAATTATAATTATACTGTTTCTTATGTACCAAGGGAAATAGTTGGCTCTTTCAGATTGCTCATCAAGAAATCTAAACCAGGAAACAGAAATCATGGATGAGTAGCTATCTGCAGAGGCCTCAATGTGTGTTAATATGATTGTTAATAGTTTATCGGTGGCTCCAAACATTCTAAACCTCATTAAACAGCATCAACAATCACATATCTATCTATATATCTATATCTGTGTGTGTGTGCATGTGTATAGCCCTACCTTTGANGTGTGTAGCCCTACCTTTGAATTCCAGGATAAATTACCTCCGTAGCTTTGTTTTTATTTTATAAGCCTGTGAACATGCAACTTCGGCAAGGCGTGACGTAAACTAGGAAGGAATTAAAATTTTCCAGAAATGTTCCCCTTTTCCCAGACTTTTCTAGGTTTTCTATACATGTAGCAATCTGTTGTTACCAATAATAAAATCATAAAATTGCGAAAAGGGGGGGAATAGAGCACAGCTGCACACTAATAAAAGCCAATTTGTAAAGAGTGCGTAGTGGCGCAGAGAGGAGTCAAGCGGCTATTTACATTACAAGTTGCATGTGAGGCCAAACTTCAAGGGTGTGTACACTGGGCCCAGTTCAGACAGTTTTTTTTGTTTTTGTTTTTGCTGAACATTTTTTGCACAGTGTGTGGCCTACCAATTAACTATAGTGATACAAGCCTTATATTTAATTGCTGTGTGCTACGTATTTTTAATAAACTTTGTGATTTTTTGCATTTCCACTTACAATTTTTTTTGTGATTATTTGACAGTTCCCAAGAATGTTGTCATAAAATTGCTACTGTCACAAAAACAGGGGTTTACTATATCAAAAAATATGTTATACAGGGTTCTTTTTAAGTTACCTCATTACCAGTATTTACAACTGTGACCTAAATGTGGATGCTAAAATAGTTACACTGTATGTAATTTGTATAATAAAAGGCATGAAATAACACGTAAATAATACACACATTTGCAGAGGTATTTGGGGATTAAGCAAGCTTTCCAGCTCGGTAAACTTCGGCCTTAAATATTTAGGGCCTGAACTTGGTCACGTGGGCAATTTAGTACCCTAAATAGTGGCATTGTAGTGGTTTCGGACATGGCTTTGGTTTGAACCCATAATTTCCATGTTTACACACCCATAATATCAGTTCTGGTAAGGTATTTCTGTTACACATGGTTTAAGAGTGACATGAACATGGTTTAAGAGTGACACGAGGTGAGAAAAAAAATTGGCAGACAAAACAATTATAAAAAAAAACCTAAGAATCAGAAAATAATTTATTTACATGCACACACAATTTAAAAAGTACAATAAATTCTCATGTAAAAAAAAAGATGTAGATTCGCACACACACACACACAATAGGTGAATGTTCGTATTACAAATGTAAATGAATGTGTTCCCCAAGCTGAGATTTCTGTGAAAACTTAACTCTGCAAACAGGACAAGAAAATGTGGTATTATTGTGACTGGTCATGTGTTTATCTAGTTGATCCTTTTCGGTAAATTCCATGGAACATACTGCACAGCACACTTTTTCTTTGACGACATGGTTATGCACGGGAGTCTTGTGTTTATAGTTCTGAACATACCCAGCATCACAGATCGAACAACAGCACGAGTTTTCATCATGAAAGTGCTTCTGCATATGGCCTTTTAGGGAGCTTGGTCTACTAAACCTGGCTTCACAAACAGAACACGAAAATGGTTTCTTATTTTTGTGCACAAACATGTGCCTTTGAAGATAATCTTTTCTGGGGAATGTGGCATCACACTTCTCACAACAGAACCTTTTTTCACCAGTGTGAATACGCATGTGAGCTGTAAGCTCACTTTTCCGGGGAAATGTTGATTTACAAACTGTGCAATAGTTTGGTTTTCTAGAGTGGATATTCAAGTGTCTTTGCAGATGATGCTTCCTGGAAAACTTTGCTTGACAAATTGAACAGATAAACACATTTTTACTAAAATGATTAGACTCTTCAATACGTGGCCCAGTGCTTTCTGCAACACCAATGCTGGTACAGTCTGCAAAAATACCTGAAAAAAAAAAAAAAGTATATGTCATACACACAAATAAATACTTTATAACTGTATTTTTGATCATTGCCAACTACAACCAAAAATTATTTGTTAAAAAGGCTAGAATAGAAAACATTAATTTTTGCAAGTGAAAAATTAATGCCAAATAACACTGGTTTAAAGTTTCAATACAGCATATTGTAATATCTCTCAATTAAAAAATTTTCATTTACAACATGTGATAATAATAATGATCTGCTGACATGATTTCATTACAGGTGCTTTTAATAAATAAAATACTGCAGATAAAGTTAAATGCTGAACCAACTATAATTCAGAAGTTGTATTAACAAAGAACTCTCCAAAAGCCTTAAAAGTGATTTAAAATATGCAATATTCAATATTACGAGTCTACGAGAAACCTGCTGCTCTAATTGCAAAACAAATCAAAAGAAAAAACTAATTAATTTATAAATTTGCCTTTTCCTAAGAAACATATGCCAACTGTTGCAGGAACATTTTTAAGTTTGTAAATCATACTTTAGCTTATGCTTAAATTTTTTTAAAAAGCGTTTGCTTTACTTATAATTTATTAAATACATTTTTAACGAGAGTAATTTTGGCAGGTTGTTATTTTGTGTATAATGCAAGCGCCCTAAACAATTTGGACTGAAATGTCTCGCAGCACAAACCTCTCCCCCTGCCACACTTCTACCTACCAAGCAATTCTGTTGTTTAAACATCTAACACACATTTCAAATCTCTTCAGACGTTTATATCTGCCTGTTAACACTTATTAACAGAAGATTTTCTTTAATGCAGGTTTGAAAGATGACGGGACTTGTCACGCACACACACTTAATGTCTACTTTCAGGAAAATACTTATTACACAATTTATGCAACAAACACATGCTCAATGGCATGATGTGCAATGGAACCATTATCTATCACTCTTCAGGAGACTGATAGGAAAAAATATTATATATGCAAACAATAGAAATGGACTTGACTTTTATATCTAAAAATATAAACACCCAACTTTAAAAAAATTTTAACTATCAAGGTTTTTTGGACACAGATGATCAACTAACATGTGTGTAACCACCAAATGAAAAATCACAGAGGCCACAACTGGAAGACGAAGAACAAAACAAGGGGGGTGGGTGTATATCTGATGTTCACGAACAAATGATAATAAACACCAGAGTGGGGTAGCTAAGTAAAAATGGAGCATATTTCATTAAGGAACCAATAGTGTAATGTCCATAGTTAACCTGCTAATGGCAGTGGCAATGTGCAGGGGCGGGTATGCAACCTTATGTACGTGGCATTGTAACCAGCCTGTGCGCAGGTCTGCCTGCCTGATAACACCGCTCAGTACCGCACGGTCGCAGTCTCGGGAGGTGCTACGTATCTACAGTTCCTGCAGGATGTGTTACCGGAATACTCGGAGAGGAAATTCTTTTAGATGCTCGTGAGGCGATGTGGTTTCAGCAGGACAGGGCCCCCCCGCCTCATTTAGCCACTGCGGTTCACCGGCTCCTCTACATGCACTTCCCGAAATGGTAAGTAGGTAGGGGAGGCTTCATAGCATGGCCACCATGCTCACCTGACATCTGGCTGTGGGACCACATCAAATCGATGGTGTATGGCCACGCCACTTGATACTAGGGATGAGATAATTACGCCAGAAACCTCTACACATGTGCGTCGCAACATGGTTCACCACTGTACGGCCTGTTTGGCAGATGGTGACTGACAGTTTGAACAGACACTTTGAATAGAGACATCGAACAGACACACTGTCCCCATGCCTTCCAGCCCAATTGTGTAAATAAAGTGTCATTTCATTGCACTGCATGTAGTCCAGTTATTGTGATTGCCTACCCGCCCCTGCACATTACCACTGCCATTAGCTGGTTAGCAATGGACATTAGACTATTGGTTACTTGATGAAATATGCTCCATTTGTACTTATCTTGTAATGATGCAGTTTATATTAATTAAATCGGGAAATTACGTTCATTTACTTTTGTTTTTCAAGGAATTAAAATAGCTTATCAGTATTTGAATTTTCACCATGTTGAAATGTATATCTTTCTTGCGTTTGCTTTTTCTGAAATTGCAGTTTAGGTTGCGACAGCATTCAGATATAAAAGTTTTTACCACTTTTGTAGACTTTTTACCTTTGAGAATGTTCTGGAAATTGAATTATTTTTACCACGACACAGTTTGGCATGGCATGGGGAAGTGGTTGCAAAGGGAGTCCCAAGGGTTTCCAAAGGGATTCCGTACCATGCCATGCCCTTACTTGGTCAGTTTTTTGGCACGCTGGTGCGAGGAGTGGGGATAGAGCACGTGGCGACTTTAGCCCAGAGCGCCTGCCACCCTCTAACAGTTGCCAACCAGCTCTTAGAGAAGACATCGAGCGTGGCAAGTTTCACCCACACCGGCAAGTACCTGTGACCCGTACTTTTTTTTTTTAACTTAAATTTCCAGACAACCCCTTCTTCTATTAAATTATTTCTGCCGGTGTGGGAAGTTGCTAGGGTGCCAGGAGGGAACTGACGTCCCTCCTGACTTCTTATCTCGCAAAGCGAGTTTTGAGTGACGTGAATAATAAATGAACTACTGTGGCGCTGTTCTTTGCTCGCTTGTCTCGTTAAGCTGACTGTTCACGAGACTGCATTAATGTAAGACTGTGAACTGTTTATTTTGAACTTGAAATGGAAGCACATTGGAAATAAGCCGAGACTTGAATTTTTTATTATATTTTTTTATACGGAACATTTATTTAAGTTTCATGCCTCTACCGAGTGAGTAAAACCAAGCTGTGATTTTACAGCCTGTTCATGGTAAACTGAGCACTTTTGGAAGCCCTGCTTTGGATCTACTTGCATTTATATTGTGTATTCTTCCGACATAGGTATGAAAAATTAACACTGCCATCGGCCTGCGCTTGATTCATGCATCAGTCCAGTGAAACTGTGAAATCATTAGAAAAGTAAATATTTTACGAATGTCTTACACATACATGCATTAAAAAAAACCATAAAGCAAAATAAATCATATTTGTATTCATAAATGTTTACCTAGTACTTTTGATTCAATTTTAGGACATGGAACAACTATCCCTCCATTTGTCAGTTTGTCAGTGTGCCCATTAAAATATATTCAGGTAAGGGTAGTGACATCTTTTATAGATTGATTTCAAAAAAGCTCAATAGGCATAGAATGTTAACCCAGCCTGCCCTTTTGATTACTATTGTGCACCATATTTATCAAGTTTTTCAGTATTTGTAGCTTGCAAATGATAGTTCAATGTTTTCAATTTCGCCACATTTTATCTGAATTTATGACCCATACTTAAAACGTGATTTTAATGTTCACAGACTGGTATTCAGATGTGATGGTACAACAGTTAAGACTTGGGAGTTGGCAAAACTGGCAACATGACAAATTGCTTAATTTTGTATTTTTTCTTGCAGCAAAAAATATTTACACTTATAAAATAAAGTTTGTACATGTACTTTTAACTTATTTAAGTTAGAAAATTATAATAAATTTTGCTTTTATTGCATGTCAAAAAATATTTAAATAAGTTGTTTTGGCTTGTGGCGGGAAGAATTGGGAGGTGAACAAACATGCATCTCAACCCCCCTCCCGACTGCTCTTAACCACGTCACCGAGTCACAGCCACGTAGATAGCAGCATTCCTACGCACTGGGTCACCAATTCACTGACAACAAATTGCAGATCTTTCAGGTTATGTAGTGCTTGTAGTGGTGACATTGTTCCCTTCGCTTTCCTTATGGAACAATTAGTGGTTTTACCATGCCAAATTGTGCAGTTTATGGTTGTCACAATCAAACGCAAAAACACTGAAGGAACTGAGATTCTGTACTTCAGGTTTCTGAAGTATAAAGATTTGTGTAAAAAGAAAATATAAAATTAATGTTGAAAATGGTAAAATGATAACTTCATTTTATATATATTTACACATTCATCCATTCCAAATCCCTACAATTAGTCAAGAGTAGTTCTTATATTTGCAGGCACTCCTCACTTACTTAATTAACAAGACACAACTTTCTATTTCAGAAGTTTGAATCTACTAGGAGAGAAAAAATAAAGAAGAATCTTGCATTCAAGAACTTCTGGATTTATCCCTTCAAGACCTTAACATTGAATTCAGATTTTTTCAGCACCATTTAAATGTCTTAAGAACACAAAGACAGAAAGTAATGACAGCAGCACAGCTTCTGTCAAATACTACAGGTAAAGTGTTAGACTTTCTTGGTAGAAAGCAATTACTGAAAGAACCTTGGGAAGCTACAGCACATTTCCTCAAGCTATTTAACGACTGGTTCAATGTTCATACCCTTTGAACTCTGACAAAAGCAAGCTTGCATACGGATTGAACAAACTGGAACAAGACAGAATATTATCAGAAATGGACAAATTTATACGCTTAGTACGAGTGTTAGGCCACAAGAATGATAAATTAAACCAAGACGTACTTGAAAAAATATAAGAGGCATGGGTGCGCAAACGACCACCCAACACCACTTTATTTCCAAGTATAGAATGCGTAGGTATGTACTGAGAAAGCATTCCACATCTGTATTTACAAGAAACTGCAACACCAAAGACAATAATGACGAAGGATGTTTATCAAAAATTACCTCGCAGGATCTTTCAAAGCCAGATGAGTAAAAAATATATATATATATGTGCGACTGCTGACATGCCGAATGTTAAATCAGTAGAGGGAATGAGGTATGTTGCAGGTTAGTAGCTCGCAAATATAGAAAATTATATCAAGATCTTAACGTTTNAACCTCGCAGGATCTTTCAAAGCCAGATGAGTAAAAAATATATATATATATGTGTGCGACTGCTGACATGGCGAAAAGCATCAATGGTTCAGCCCTTATTAATGACAACACTCGGTCAAATGAAGACAATAATGCAGACAATATGATGCTCTTTCCAGAATGCAATAATGTTGAATCAGTAGAGGGAATGAGGTATGTTGCAGGTTAGTAGCTCGCAAATATAGAAAATTATATCCAGATCTTAACGTTTCTTCAGAAGAAATTACTGAGAATGACTGGATAAAAACTGTTACTGGAGGAGGACTTTGAGAACCAAATGAACAATTACTCAAAACGCCACAGCTAGCAGAAAATATACCTTTTCATAAAGTTCATGCTGAATTTTTCAGTAAAGAAAATGACATAAATTTGGGAACAGAAGCAATGATCGAAAAATCAAATTGCATTCACCAAGAAGTATTTTTTACCACTTTAAAAACATGTACTTACAGTCGCAAAAAAAAAAAAAAAGGTAGGTTAACGGTTTATAAGCTATTATTGTGTCAAGAAATATAGGGTTTTGTTTTACTTTGGTATATGCTTACATTGCAAATATACAGTGTATAAAATTTGTGTTTTAATATTACATACATTTTCACTAAAGTTTATGTTGCTTGTTATGTAAAGACTGAATTTTCAGATTTTTTATATACTTCAGGTAGTAACGATGACGAAAATAAATTATACAGAATAGGCATGAAACTTTGTATTTATTTCACTTATTCTATTCGGAANAGAATAGGCATGAAACTTTGTATTTATTTCACTTATTCTATTCGGAACTATCACTTAAAAGATTTAGCATATTAGCAAATCAAGCAAAGCCCACAAGTAGCCTTATCCTCAAATATTCGGGTAATTATGGCTAACTGTGTGTATCAAAAAGTGCTGTCAGAAAAAAAAATGTTTTATTACCGCAATAGTAAAATTATGTAAATGATATCAATTTAATAAGTGCACTCTTTATTCTATTCTTTTTGTAAACTATATAACCTTAGAATGATCTCGCATATCTTTGCTACTCAATCAATAAACACAGGTCTATTGTCTGTTTTTAATGGCAGAAAGCATTTATTTACAAGTTAACACTTGAATAAATATACTTCTATGNCACAGGTCTATTGTCTGTTTTTAATGGCAGAAAGCATTTATTTACAAGTTAACACTTGAATAAATATACTTCTATGATGTTAATCATTTTAACGTTGTAAAAAAATTAATGTGTAAACTTTGCTTGAAAATTAAAATAAGATATGTTTAATTTTCAATACCCTATGGTGTGGAAGGCACGAGCTCGCGAAACAGCCCCACGCCTTCCACAACTTTCATAAATATAACACATTATCTGAGAAAAATTATTGCACGTGGCATAATGCGGTTTTATGCAAAATGACGTGCAAAGTTTTGAAGTATGCCGCAAGTTTTATAAGTGACAGTTATAGCCATAAAATATTAACCATTGTGCATAGCACATAAAACTAGTACTAATTTTTAAAAAATCAAAAACAAAAAGCGCCACATATATCGAGCATGAATATTTGGCATCGTCTTACTCTCTGGTTGAGAAAATAATTTTTGGACGGAATCTTACGCGTTAGTTATTTAATTACTGACAGTTTAAGTAAAGGCACATCGCACACTGCCAGGCAACATCTTGGAGCAGTCATCCCGTATGTAACCCGGGTGACGGGATGCGTAGAAACATTTGAAGTTGTCAAACAGTCCCATTCTTCCCGCCACAGTTTCGGCTGGAAAAATGAAGTGATGTTCTAATGAAATGGCTGTTGTTCCATAGGCCGTATGTGGTTTTAGGGTGCGAAGGCAAGTACTGGACGTATGATGGCTATATGTTTTTAACCATGAATGTTTATGGCTACCATAATTATTTAACATAACTATATAACAACTTTGTAGCTTTTTTCTAGTGATTGACACACAATTAACTAATGTCCTTATGCTTGTTTAGATCTTTCTGTGAACTACCAAAGTCCCAATAAAAACAAACCATGCTAAAAAAATGTGCNTGTCCTTATGCTTGTTTAGATCTTTCTGTGAACTACCAAAGTCCCAATAAAAACAAACCATGCTAAAAAAATGTGCGTAAAATAAATGCTACAGCATCAGCGAGGATGTGGGTGTTTGTTTATGTTAGCCGCCATCTTGCTTTTGCCGCTAAGGTTGCATGATAAAATAAGCAACTCTAATTGTGCACTTTAGTTTCCTCTTTAATTTTATTGGATGATCATCAGTTTTAATATGCTAAACTGAAGTTAGCTCTATCCTACCTCCCACATGATTNTGTCCTTATGCTTGTTTAGATCTTTCTGTGAACTACCAAAGTCCCAATAAAAACAAACCATGCTAAAAAAATGTGTGTAAAATAAATGCTACAGCATCAGCGAGGATGTGGGTGTTTGTTTATGTTAGCCGCCATCTTGCTTTTGCCGCTAAGGTTGCATGATAAAATAAGCAACTCTAATTGTGCACTTTAGTTTCTTCTTTAATTTTATTGGATGATCATCAGTTTTAATATGCTAAACTGAAGTTAGCTCTATCCTACCTCCCACATGATTNTCTTTAATTTTATTGGATGATCATCAGTTTTAATATGCTAAACTGAAGTTAGCTCTATCCTACCTCCCACATGATTCATAGGGTCCACCAAAAAAATGCTTGCACAGATACGGTTCCTAAATACACGTCTCCCTACAAGAGTCAGCTATCATTTTATAATTTTTTTGTACGGTTATATAATGGAAATATCTGACAGGCACCCTTCAAGTGCACGAATGCATACTTTTAAGGGAGTCGTGCACCAATCCACAATTTTTTGTGCGCATAAAACTTGCACCCATGCTGCTTCTATTCATACTTATTCCCACAAGTTTCACCTAATATTTTATAATTTTTTGTAGGGTTGTATAGGAAAAACATTGCAAGTTATATTTCTGCTCAAAAAAAAATTGTGAATCGGTGCACGACTCGCTTAAAAGTATGTGCTCAAGCACTTGAAGGGCACCTGTGCGACGTTTCTGATATGTAACCCTACAAAAAATTATAAAATGACTGGCGGCACTTGTGGGAACACTGGTATATAGGAGTCGTATTGGTGCAAAAAAATGTTAATTTGTGTGTGAAATGCGAGATTGCACTTATGGGGTTTTTGTTCTCTGGTCATGCAGGTGGGACAGTCAGTGGATGGAGCTTAATTCAGTCCAGTGTGCAACATGTGGTGTATCGTGAATAACACAAATACACACTTCAATAAACTGTAAAATAATCGCCATTCAAACCATTGTCAATAGACAGTATTAGAAGTCATAAAAATGACATAAGTTGAAATTTATATTTTGTTATTTATTTGCACAAAAGCTTATAAAATTAAACTCAACAACAAAGAAACATTGTGAAAATACATTAGAATCTCTTTGCATCCGCCCCATTTATTGCGCCAGTCTTCCTATAATCACGTTTTTGAGAAACCGTAAAAAATATGGCTGATGAAAGTTGAGAATTTGAGGGAAGTCTACCGGAAAATAATTTTTTTGGACTTTTTTGTTTGCCCACATTGCGCTTTTTTTTTGGTGAGTACTGTATATGGTTGCATCGCATATCTAAAAATAAATACCACCTGCCTAGGCTGACAGTGCTAGCCGATACTACGGTGTCAAGCGAGACTGTTAACTGAATTTCCCGTACAATTCCCCCTTTTTCCTCGGAATTCCTGCACACCAAAAATTGTCATACAAGAAACTATTTGTGAATGTTTCTGTTGTACGCAAAACTGGCTTCACGATACAGTGACATGATGCAGCACGACACGTATGATGCCAACAGACAACAAAATTCACTACTGTTTCAACTATCAATTGGCCCTTGGTTGGTGATGAAGTTTATCTCAGACCATGTTGCCATGTACTTTAGAGTGAATATGTTCCTACCGGCGAGGAGTATGCAGCTGTAGACCATACGTTTTGAAGGACGAGTTGTGAAACTCGTCCAAGAAATGAAGGACCTAGGAGTTGTACTTCAAACACGTCTGGCATTCCAGGGTCACGTTCGTTATGCGCCGAACAAGGCCGTAGTAATGTTCCATCGACTCAGAGTTGTGGCACCTGCAACCTGGGGACTTGGCTACCACACGTTGAAGCTAATGTATAGATCAGTTTTCCTGGCAGTAATCACTTACGCCGCTGGCGTATGGTACCCGGAGGTCAATAAGGTACACACCAAGAGAGAGGTGATCAGTGCACAGCGCACTGCACTACTGGCCACCACGAAAGCAGAGTCCCACTAGACTTACTGATAAAAGAACGTGAAGAAATCAGTAGAAGGAAATGGGTGGACTATATCCCCCCAGAGGATCAAAAGGTAATCAAGGAAAGAACACTTGATACCTGGAAAGAAAGGTGGGAGAACTCGGAAAAAGGGAGAATAACTTACGAGATCTTTCCTGACGTTCGGCTGAGGCTGCGCATGAGGTGGCTTACCATAGGTCACTATAGTGCGCAGTTCTTGACCGGACATGGAAACTACAAGGCGAAGTTGTCCTCGTTTGCTCTAGTACAAGACCCGAACTGTGTTGTGTGTGGGGTATCTGATACCTCCGCTCACCTACTCCATGACTGCCCGAAAATCGAGGATCTTAGATCCTCTTTTGAGGAAAGTTATATACAAATAGACCCCCAGGCTATACTTTCTGACAGAGTTCTGGCACCAAAATAGCTGGAATTTCTGAAAGAAGCAGGTAAAAGAAACAAAGACTTTGATGTGTGGTGGTTAAGCCAGAGCCTCAATCAAACACTGGGTGTGAGCAGGGATGATTCAGAGAATTCAGAAACCGAAAATGTCTAAGCACCTATTTCCAATTGTAATTTTGGAGAACAACCAACCAGACTACCCCACACCCACACCAAGTCCAGAACCAGAACAGAAGGCACAAATTGTGCGGCAGGCACAGGTGCCCAAAATTACTTGGTCAATCCTGCACTTGATTGACCCAGAGGACGACAACCCAGAAGTAACAATTACACAGGATGAGACAAATCCAGAGGGGCCAAATGATGGATGGCCTTGTGCCTGGAATCTGGTCTTGTACGTAAGGGAGGGCTTTACTCACGTTGCTCGCAATATGAGCAAACTCCTAAGGGACCAGAGAAGAAGAGCAGTCCACGCTATCAGGAAACCAAGGGAGAGTGAGGTGAGAGACACGGAAGAGATAAAGCAGGAAAGAGCGGAAAGAGAAGTGTCTCTCCTCAGAGCCCAGGTAAGGAGAAATGAGATGGTCCCTGAAACAGACAGGATATTTACCATTGAAAGGCCATCAGATAGAAACACTATTGATGCCTCAGTCCAAGCCCTTAGGAGCCCACCCGAAGGAATCATGGGAACTCTACGACGAGGTCGTACGAGGAACCCAGATGTCAAGACTGGAAGATCCAACAGTCCTGATGGCAGCAGTTGCCCTACTGGTTAGATCTATGGACGGGGGAGAGAAGATCCTCTTCCCCTACATGGAGTGTGTTGACAGGCTCACTGTCGCCCAGGTGGGTCTGCCGACGCACACTGAGGCACTCCTGAGCTTGCTCAAGGAGTGCTTCTGGAGAAGGGGGGACGAATTGGAACCATCTAAGATCTACAAGGATGCCGTCCGTACACACGGGAGGCTTATCTTTGACTACAGTAAGCCCTTCACGGGGTACACTGTGGTCAAATATTAGTCCTTCTCCTCGGGTGGTACCTTAACCAAACACTGGATGTGACTCTAACCGATTATGACCTCTTCCTGGATAAAACTCTGTTTTGTTCCAGGAAACTCCCAGCTAAAACGACCCCAGCGATGGCCCTGGAATGAGATTATGGATAACGGAAGGAAGACGAAAGTTTTTCATGTGATGGATAAGGCCGAAGGCCTGAGAATGGTAGCAGAATGAGTGTAATTTAAAGTGTGAATGAAATCAAACGTCTGCAGTGTGGTGTAGAACAACACTCTTTGCGTCCGGGGGCAAGGAGGCGGGAAACAATACTGGTTACCAGCTGTTTCCCAAATCTAAGTCCGACACAGCCCGGGTGCACTGGGCCGAGAAAGTGCTAAGGGAATGCAGTCATACTTAACTTTACTCGTGAGCAGGACAAGCGCGTGCGCGATAGTGTGTAAATGTAAATGTGTAAGTATTTAGCTTTTGTGTGTTTAAATTCTTTTCGGATCAATATGACGGACTCAAAATTCAAAGTTCCTGGTGGCGCCCTGCGAAACAAAAGAGCCGATCTAGCTTTTGTTTGTGGGGGATAACGTAACAGTAGAAAGAAGCGCTCCTGGTACGAACTTTTAATAGGTATCGGCCACCAGGAGGGGAGGTTCGGTGAGGAAAGCGCCGGTTCCACTGGGAACTTTGTAGACCATACCCACGAAAAACAGTATTTGAAAGTTAACAAAATACACAAATGATACAACAGAGATTATGAACATAAACAATTTGTGAAAACATTACAGTGGAACCTTTATGTATTGAACTCTGATGGGATGAAATCCTGCATCCATGGAACATTCTGTGGTCCCATTTTTGATTTATCTGCATTTCAAGTCCACATTCATTGAAAGTCCACATGTATTGAAATTTTCTGTCAATCCCCTGAGAAATGATGGATAGAGAATCCACTGTATTGATAAACAGTTGGTTCACCTAATTCAAGTTTACTTTTGTTGTAGAGGCAAATAATTGTAACAAGTGTTTATCTCGTTTCAAATGCTGTATTTCTCACTTTTTTTCTTTTAACAAAAGTAAGCATTTAGTGCTCTTTATCTACGCCGTCGTCCGCTGTCGGCACAAGCAATATCTGCGACGTATTTATTGCTGTTGGCCAGCAACAGCCAGCCTCACTGACTATAGCTCATTGTGCCATGTTGCTTCATGCTTTTATGAAACCAACAAGCAATTCTTGTGAATCTGCTATTTGAAGTAGTAAATACACAGAGATTGGCTCGTAAATATAAACCACTGCCACCAGAAAAAAATGCCTAAATTACGAATGTCATCTCTGCTTGAAGCAACAGTATTTGGAACAGATTTTGACTCAAAATTACTATGCCATAGTAAATCATTAATGACAAATATTTATTGTAGTGTAGGCAGCTTTGCTCTTAATTTGTTTGCAGTTGTATTCTTGTTATTTTAAATAATAAACAATCACATTATTTATTTCCTGCCATCCTGAAAACAAGCATTCCGGCAAAAATTGTGGCACATGGGTAACGTACTTTTCTATTACACTACACTCATGCACAATTGAACGGCTCCGGAGAAGTGTCAATTTTTGACCATGTGGGAATGCTTTACCATTCTGCAGCATGAAATTATCACCACCACATCAAGAAATAATAGCCTTATCATCGCCACAACGAGAAAATATGGGCCCCATAAAAAAAAATTGTATTTTACTTCACTAAAACACATTATGGAAATGTTACTCGTACACACAAACAAAAAATACACAATACCTAATTCTATACTTAAATTCTGTAATAAAAAATGTGTGAACAGCAATTATGATTGCAGCACCGAGAATTTCTTACGTAATTTCATAAATAACATAGCTTATGCTCTTACACATTCATAAGATACTGGGAGAGTTGATAACTGTTTTGAAATGTTGCTATGGCTGATGGCAGTGGTACACAAGACTGTAAAATCGGAAGTATGTTAACTTTTCTGACAATTCGTTCATTTTGAATTATGAAGAACTTAAAGCATTTTGGATTAACACAGAATTTTACAAATAAAAGCAAAAAATAACTGTTATTAGCTTAATACTTTTGAAAACTGTGATTAAAATGTGTTTCAAGTTATCAACTTTCCCTTCCTCCATTGAAATTAGAATTTCATGCTTCAAACTATATGTTTACATACCACCATTGAAGACGTGACTTATAAATTTTGTTAAGTCTATATAGCAATAAATAATAGTGACAGTAGTACAAATATAGGTTTATGTTTATTAAAAAAATTATTTTACAATTACAATACAACTACGATTTAACAAAATGTCACGGTTCCAGAAAATCTTTACCCTGTTTTGCTGGATTCATTAAATCCAAATATCCCTATTTTAACACCCCAACACCAACAAATTGTTATTAAAGTATGTTTTCCCACATAGAATGTGCCAATACAGTAATGAAAATAGCACCACATAAGAAAATGGAGCTTTAATGTCATATGTCCAGGACCAACCAACTGATTTCCACATAGCTAGTGCTACAGTGGGCCATATAAACTTACATGATTTAAGTGATTCACACACTTGTTTTCAAAATGATGACCCTGCAGATATTTGAAGTTGCTAAACGCAGTCTACCAAAACTATAGACTAATTACTACCACAGTTGATGCTCCAAACTCTACGCCAGCTTACGGTATGAAGCTTTCTGTGTTCGAATCCAAGGTTATGCATGTGTGTTCCTAATTATCACACTAGTAATGCATCTGTTTTTGGTTGCACCTCTAATGATATCACTTTCAATGAGACATCACAACCCACCTACCATTTAGCTTTTTGAAAACTCCAAAATAATTTGCATCCCTGTAGAGGAAAGTAGGCTCATTAAGTTATATCAATAACTACTTGTTATTTTCTTCTTTCTCTTTGCGTGACCTCGACGACGACATTAGTACCACGTTGTGTTATTCAGACTTTTAAAGGCCATTAAGTTCCCTTGGCACAGTTTCTGAAGTTCTAACGCAGATTTCATAAACCACAAAAAAATTCCCAGACATTTCCAACAACATTTCACATCCCATACATTTCCCAATCGCTAAACACCCTGCAATACCAACTAACTCCACCTTCCCGCCCACCCTCTACCCCTCAGGCAGCCCAATGTTTCTGCGCACAACTACCATCACGTGCATCTCAGTTATGGCTGGGTGTGCCAGTTGACCACTTCAAATTTCTTGAGAATAATATTTGTGTTACTTGTATTAAAGTTAAGAGACATACTAATACTGAAAGAAATTTTCCCAAAAAAACTTCATACAGCATTATGGCCACTCCAAAAAATCTGTTTTAAAAGTGCCTAAGTGAAAATATGTATATGCCAATTGACAAATTGCAAATAAAATTATGGTCAGTGAGACTGTAGTTTTGCCAAAGAATTCTGTGATTAAATTTTTATTGGAGTTAAAAAATGCTTGATAAGTTAGATTAAAAATAGTAGATAAATAAGGAAAATAGGTACAAAGACTTCACAAGTAGAAAGAGGAAATGCTGATATTCTTATATTGGCAACTAATTACCCTTCAATCCTTCATTGTGCTTGCGAAGTGACTGGCTTCAACCAAGGACTTGACGTTCCATCAAATATACTCGACATTAATACTAATACTTTACAAATCTATACAACTCAGGAGAAAGTGTGAAAATAACCCAGCAGTAAAAGGTGTTACTACAATAAGTCTTTGGTAAAATTTTTAAACTAACATATTATCCTCTGTAGGCATACATTTCACTCTGAATACATTTGATATATTGGAAATTTGACTTGGGCACCATCACACGTTGTATTTGTATTGTAACTTGTATATCAAGAAATGCATTACTGAAAAGAAATGCAGCTACCCTATTGAACAAACTTTTTTTAAATGCATAAATGCAATAGCTGTCGAGTTTTAGACTGGCGTATTTGGTTCCATCATCCTGAGAAAGAATAGTACAAGCACAGATATTTTTTTCTCTGCCATTCACTTGCCAACACTTAGAAAGGAAGGTGAAGGATAGTGCATGGTAATTTCTCTGCATGCAACAACACATGTGAGGAAGGGAGGAAGTGGCACAGCGTTAACTGACCTCCTATCGAATGACATTCGATGCACACGGCTAACGAACAAGCATAACACTGGGGCTCAGAATGTCATCAGTGCTGGCAGTCGAGTTACCAACTGACAAACTGTTTCTTTGTTTTGTTTACACTGGCAACTAGCAGAAATGAGAGCACATGTTTAAAGCATTTAACCATTTACCTCCTGGAAGTGCTGCTTGCTCCTGTATTGCATAGTCATCTGTTCCATCATCTTCTTTAATCACAGAGAATTCCTCCACAGTCAATTCAGGCTCTTCTTTTGGACTCTGTTGGGCAATCTGAAAAGACAGCAATGATAAATGCAGAACGCTTCAATACTTTCACATTAAAAGAACGTATTAGTTGAATAAAAAATGGAACAGGGTTTTAGAAGTAAACCCAACTTCAACTCAACCCTTCCTCTGTTTACGAGATTTTTTTAACTGCAGTTTGTCAACTAAAGTAGCAAAATAGTTTAATCGTATTTCCAAAGTGTTCTGTTATTTATGGCTATTAACATGACGTCATTGTAAAGGCTGTTTACAACATAGAGAGAACTTAAAGAGAGAACTAAAAAGTCACTGCCCAGAACTACTTGTATGCTAAGAGTACATACTGGGTCGCACTGTTTTGTTCACTTGTGTGGTGTTTTCATTTTCGTCATTGTGTTGTCTTTTCTTTTGGTTTGCTTTTGTTGTGTGTCCTGATTTTGTAATAAGTTGTCTGTCTGTCATTTTAATTATACACACATTTTATACACCGAAGAGCCAAAAAAACTGGTACACCTGCCTAATATCGTGTGGAGGGATTTAATGGTGATTCAGTCCGCAATATTGGTAAGTGCTATGGCTCACGTGTGCCCATGGACAACAAAAAGCTGCACACTTCCCCCCCATTGCAGGCATTATGGTCCGGGAGCCATAGTCTACGATAGCTGATCCGCTCTCGTTGTGTTACATGGAACACTGACAGCCTAGCAGTACGTGGATGAGATCCTACACCCCTAGCTGCTCCCATTTATGGCCGGGATTCCCGGTGCGATATTTTAGCAGGATAATGCCTGACCACACACGGTATAAGTTGCCCGGGACTGCATCTATCATGTCCAAACATTACCGTGGCCTGCCCGCTCTTTTGACGTGTCTACAATCGAGCATGTGTGGGACCAGTTGATTTGAAATGCCAGCTACCGCCGTGCCACAATATCCAAGATTTGGATCACACCTCCAACAATTGTGGGTCAGCCTGCCTCAGGACATCTGACATCTGCTGGACTCCATGCCAGATTGTGTTGCAGCATGTATCACAGTGCGAAGGGGTGCGACATACTATTTAAGATGACAGGATGGCGTACCACAAATCTATAAGTATACAATTGTCCTGCTGCTCTGTTTTTGAGATTGTGTGTGTTCAGGCTGTCCACTGAAAAACCATTTTGAGATTCCCTGACTTTTCCCTGTTTTCCAGGCAGAATCTTACCATTTTCCCCCGACTTATTTTCAGGACCGAAACCTTCCAATACCATATCTTTCCACAGTTGATATAACAAATATGCCATCAGTGTAAAGTTGAATTAAATTACACAGCAACAGAACAAGCAAGCAGGACCAACATTTTATTCAGCCCATCAATATTTCTTGCGATACATGCTGTCGACTTCATGCGAGTGCCAATCAAAATCACAAATACTTTATTATGTACAAATAGGCCCTACGTCACTTGGCAAAGTTTGTCAGTTAACAAACTTAAAAAATTAATTTTAAATCACATAAGCTTATAATTACATCATCCTATATTCCAACAACTAACAATTTTTTGCAGAATGACAATTATTTACATTTTTCCCTGACCCAGGTGAAAATTCCCTGTCACATGAACTTCCCTAACTTTTCCCTGTGGGTGGATACACCCTGGTGTTACTCATCTGTATCACTACATCTATAATGTTTCGGTACCATTCTACGCATCCTTCTGGATGCACTAAGTTAGTTTTTGAACTGCTGGCCAGATGTGCATCTTTTAATTAGTTGTATTTCCGGTATCGACAGCATCAAGGTCATGGCACTTCACTCGCTCGGAGAGTTGTTGGGCCTTGGCCACAACACAAGACATAGGATGGCAGATAAAAAAAAAAAAAAATACTATGTTCTGAAACATGATGTGTATTAACAGTAAATGCAACAAAAACCAAATGTGACACTAAGCAACTGAAATTAGAGTTACTCTCTCTGCTTGCTGATCATACAATTCAACTTTTAAGGTTGATAATATTTAACATATTCATACACCCTTATTAAGCAAAAAAAAAAAAAAAAAAAAAAAAACTTTAACAATACTACACAAACTGCAGGATCTAAAAAAAAAAAGAAGTGGAACCACAAAAAACTAAAGAACATAAGTTTACCTCAAAAAATTAAAATTAAAGGCTTGATTATCTGTATTTAGGACATACTTAATGCTTTTGTTTATAACACCCAATCAGTGTTAACATCACACCTATATTACTTTTTATAATGATAGACATTACTACTAAGTTTGCTAGCACATATGTTCGTGGGCGTCACCAAACTATTTTCCAAGGGAAGGCATAGAAATTAGAAAAAAGTTTCCTTCAGAGCAGTTTACAACTAGGTTTTCCGCTATATGCATGCCACAAACATCCGAGGCCTTTATTATGAATACATTAACCACATACAATATAATATTATAATACAAATGCACAAACAAATATATATTTAAAAAAAATAATGGAAAAACGGGAAGAGCTCGTTTACTCCTCCCAGTAGGGATTTCCATTTTGAAGTAATGTCGCTAATAAGCAATTAAATTGTTATAAAAATTGATTTTTCCACATTTCATAGAAAAAAAAAAACAATTTCCAGGGGTGGGGCAAGTGCCTCCCCTTGCCCCCTCCTGCTGACGCCCATGCTGAGGCTTGTTGCACCACCCCTTACCAAGTTGGAAAAACATGTTTTTGAATAGGGGATGTTGGAAGCGATAATGGAAGTTGAATTTTCCAACAATATTTAAAAAAGAATGAAAGGCAAAGATTAACACACTCACAATAAAATTGCTATGATGATGCCCCAACAGTTAGCCTAAAATTGTAACACAGGAATACTTATGAACAACTAGTTCATTATCAGATCCATACATAATTTTTTACCCTGCTTTTTCAAACAGGAAGTCAACAGAAGAAAGTTGAGAGAACACTTTCTACCAGTCTGTCAGTGGGTTTCCTACCGAAACATAGCAGTTGTACATCACTTACCCAACCACACCACCATTCCCTTGATGAGTGTGCAGGTGCAGAATAAATTTATAAAACTGAGTACAGTAAAACCTTGTTAATTCGATATTTTGGTTAATTGGCAATTCTGTCTAGTTGAAAGGAGGTAACATTCCCCAAGAATCAACAATAGGATATTACGTGTTTTATAGTGTGGTTAATTCAAAATATGGTTAACTTTTTGCTGGCCCAGTCAACATCCAAGCCTATAAAATTTGAAGTTAGTTTGATAAACACATTGATAGTTTTTGCGGAAATCAAAGTTTTGCAGTGGATTTAGTTTGTACAGCACTAAATTGTTCTGTTGCTGAATACCGCACCGACCATGAGTGGGCTTAGTGAGTTGGCGCACGCGCGCGTGTGTGTGTGTGCGTATGCACATAAAGAGAAAATAGACGAAGGGAGGGAAGGAAGGGCACAGAACATGACTGCATGTTGCTGTGTGTAGCTTCAGCTACGTCGCCAGGCGACAATAAATGCCACAGACAAATGTCTAGAGAGACAAGGCCACATCGTCTCGTGTGGCATTTTGGTGTTGGGGAGGACAGAGAAGTGTTGATCGGGTGGCAGCTGCATCCTTATT